>WEIV01003161.1:188903-293676 GCA_013390005.1 Calyptomena viridis
GCCAGGCCACAACCTAGATGGGCCCAAAAATGTGGTGTCATGGGTCCAGACTGGTGCTCTTAGAGTCCAAATTACAGTCTTGACTGACTGAGTTAATAAAATATGCATGATTATGAAGTGAAAAGCTGCTTCCCAAATGAAACACTCTGATTTAAAACAGAAATGTCTGAGCTGCTTCAGCTGTCTTTTAGCTCCTGATTAATGCAGTCCTTAAAGCAGCTCTGCACCCACAAAACACACACCCCATTGGCCTTTTCCAGTCTGGGAGAGGAGGGTCAGGCTGTCAGATGAGCCTCAGGGGTGTCCTGATAAGTTTCTTCAGTTTTGCCTTATCTGACAACTACACAGAGGATGTTTTCTCCTTCAGCACAGCCATCCAGGGCAACAAACGTGGTACAACACAGAATACAGGACATGGCTAATTGGAGACAACCAGGATCTCAGAAAGAACTTGAGGACATTGAGGCTTGAAGTAACAAGTGCTGCAACTGAAGAAATTTCCGTATCGTTGGAACTGAGAGGTTTTTGAACAATTTTATTTTAGGCTCTGATGGGATCAAAAGCAGACAAAGGGCATTTCAGGTGGGCTCTCAGATTCCAAGAGGGAACTGTGTCTTTGCTTGGTCCTCACCAACTGTAATGTCACTGCTGAAGCAAAACCAATAAATGTTCAGGGTTTTTATTAACCCTGTGTAACAACTCACGGAAGCAAATTCTGATGAGTGCAATCTTTCTGATTGGGGACTGATGGATGTAATCTCCAAAGGACTTGTTTGTACCATTAAAATCAAGGAGTTTTGTGTGTGTGTAATCATTTTATAAGATCAGAGCCTACAGCTGGTCTTTGAATTATGTTGTAGCTGCATTCTTTAAGCATGTGTAATTTGTAATTTTTTTTTTTTCATTTCTTACTCTTACTAGTAAATGCAAATTTTGCTCAAAATTCTGGTCTTTATCTGACCTAGAACTGAGGTTCTGTTTCAGTGTGTGTTTCTGGACTGAGCATAAATAATTCCATGCAGTATTCAGTAAGAATTACATTTTTTTCATTTGGTTTGGTTTTATTTCCTTTCAGAATTTTTGTGTATTTTAATTTCAAGCACTACTGCTGCAGATCTCAGGTTCCAACAATCGTAATCCTCTGTTACGCTGCAATAGCTTTTTAAAAATAATATACGTTGATTATTGTTACTGAGCTTGCAGTACACTAGGAAATGTCATGTGAGCAGAAATAATTCAGATGACAGAATCTATACATGTACCAGACCCAAAAGTCTATTGAATAAGAAATACAGAGCCTCTGCAGAACTTTTCTGTGAAGTGTGTCATAGGAATCTCTTGAAGTCATTACAGCTGGCTTGGCTACTGAAATGATCTGTGCATGGTTTGTGTCTCATAGAAAAATTAGGATATTAGCTAGTGCATTGAAGGTAGAAGCACAGAGAAATGTTCTGAAGTGAAAATCATCCAGTTTGCATATAAAGAGGAAAATATTCTCTGCTTTCTGAAAAACAAGCTTGTGTCAGCTGTGTGGAATGCAGTGGTCACTGTTTGGTAGCAGAATTTGAAACTGCTGGGCATGTCTGGCTCCCTTCCCCTTCTCCACACCCCTTCCTCTTAAGTGCTCCTGACTAGGTTGGATGCTCTCTAACATAGCTTAAGAGGGTCTGAATATCTTTTATTTTTGCTTTTTTGGTGTGCTCTCACAAGTTTTTTTTTCTTCTGTAACATTTTTGCTTTGATACAATTTCTTGTGTCTCAGAGGTCTTGGATGTTTTTCTGGATAATGTCGAGTTTGGTATTCTTAACTAATACCAATTTATATTTTTCCATCAGTGACAGCTTAGTTGCAGGATCAGTAAACTAAGGGGTAAACACTTATTCCTGTGTATGATTTCAGTCTCTGTTGACAAAGGGGTTTGTAATGATTACTGGATGTTTTCTATTCAGGTATCAAGTGGTTTAATAGCTCAGTGAATGCCTGTGACCACTGTGTGTGTGGTGAAGAGATACTGCTCTGTAACTCCATTCAGAGCTGAATGTCAGCTGCCTGGGCATAAATTACTCACTGTTTGCAGGGAGTGTTTGCTCCCATGTTGTGCTTCATCTGTGTGTGCAGATGCAGTCCAGTGGCACTTGTACTTAAGGCTCAGTATTGCAGAGCATCTCCTATGGAATGAGAAGAGTTTTCCCTCTTAATAAGAATACAAATACAGGTCACTTAGTTCTTCTAAAGCTGATTCCATCATGATAGAATGGAGACATCAGATGAAAAAGACTTTACCAAGAGGCTGGAAGATATTTGAAGAATATTATTTAAAAAAATAAACAACTGGATTTAATGCTTTTACAGTCTTTTATACCTGAATATATGTATATGTGATTAAGCTGGGATTCTATGGAAAAAAAAAATTTTTTTTCTTCCATTTTCTTTACAGGTACTAAATGAAGCAGTGGGTGCACTGATGTATCACACTATCACTTTAACTCGAGAAGACCTGGAGAAATTCAAAGCACTTCGAATAATCGTCCGAATTGGCAGTGGTTTTGATAATATTGACATCAAATCTGCTGGAGATTTAGGTATGGCTATTACAGACTTTATTTTGCATTTTATACTTGACTCCAGAACTCCAATAGCATCTAAATCTTTGCATTAATGTTTTCTGTGTATTTTATACTGCCATTGTAGGCAAGCTGTATAATTTTCTCATCAGAGTGTTTAAAACTCATTATGGAGATACTAGCATTAATTAATTAAGTGGTAATACTAATAGCTTTGTGACAGGATGACAACCCACCTGCTCAATATAAACCCAAGGAGTAAGGCCATAATTTTTCATCTCTTTTTACCTCAGTTTTATATTTTTACTACTGCTGTAATCCAATTACAAAATATAATTCCATCACCATGGCATACTACTTCTGTTTGAATAAAAAATTAGATCATTATCAATTGTCTGAGACTTATTTATGATGCATGAGATTTAGTACTAAACCACTCCATAAAAAAGAAATACCGATTTTATAGGAGAATCTGTTGTTACTGCTTCAAAATAAATTCAGCTACTGGAACTATGAAGAGATGGTGCTTAATGTTGCTCTGCAACTAAAGCAACAGTCTGATTTGTACTGTTCTTACTTCAGCTTATACTATGTCTTATCTGTAATACACAAGTCAGCCTACTACTTGGAGTAAAAATTTTTTCATTTCTTTTCCAAGATTGAGGTGACCAAGTATACTCCTGTGGGAAGATGTTGGAAACATTTGTTTCAGTGTGGCAATGTTTAGTCCTAGAAATAACCCCACTGGTGTAGTGAGGAGCTGTAGTTTGGTCTGTTTATCAGCCAATTATAGTAAAATACTCTCCTGTTTTAATGATGATGTAGTTTGCACAGCAGGCAGAGCCCAACCACTCTTGGGTGAGTTTATAAAGAACAGGTCAGGTGTGAGACTGTGCAAGGCTGTGTTCTGCCTCTTGTAACTAGTGCCACAGCCTGGCACATGTTGTGAACCCCAAAAAACATGTGTCTGTGTAGAGATTGGCCTGGGGTAAAACCCTGGATCAAACCCCAAAACCCAGGTACAGATCAAAGGCTCTGACCAGTCAGGTGACTGATTTGTGCAGAAAATCCCATATAAATGGAAGATCTTTGCAGGTTTTTTGGCTGTTTCTTCTGCAAGTCTCCGTGGTGGATTGTAACCCAAGTTTATAACTTAAATGCAGCCACATAATTCTTCAAGCTGGAGTACATCAGATTTGGGAAATTCTCATTCGTACGAAATGCTAAATGGCCACATTACCTATGGTTCAGTTCCTGTGTTGTGATTAGACTGAGTTATACAGTTAAGATCCAACCTCTTTGCATCCCAGTATGTACAAAATATGATTGTCCACTCTGTCAAAAGCCAGTAGATTCTGGAAGGATTACAGAGTAAAATCTCTGATTTCAGTAGTTTGGATGAAATGGTTGGAATGAAATGCTAACCACTAATGGGACAAATCACCTTCCAGTTTCTGAACTAGCACAAATAATACACATCTCAGGGAGGTTATGTGAGAGTGAACTGCTCTTTATAAAAAGCTTTGATTTGCTTTTGAAATGTAATGTAGAGTTAGACTGCAGAAATGACATATTTCTGAAATTCTGTACTAACTTCTTGAGTTATTTTTCATAGAGCATATGGAGTTGTGACGGGTTTTTCCTATTAGGCATTATTTTTATATTGGCAGTTTTATCTTTTTTAAAAACACAAAGATATCTTTCTTGGATAAAATCTGCTTTTTCTCCACTTCGTTAATTGTTGACTAGAAAATCTGTAGAAGTTGTGGGTGTATCTGAATGCAGGTGAAGTGGGAGCCAAGGTGATGCCTGTTGACATCTGCATTTTTCAACATTGAACCTATGCACAAAATCACTGAAAGCAGTGGGAAAAGGGGAAAGGGAAGTGAGCATGGATCCATGGAGTGTGCTGTCTTTACCTGTGTGAAATACCTCTTCATCTCCTTGCCTCTCTTGTGTATTTTGTGGTTCACTGTGTCTCTGCCTTTCAAAAAAAACTACTGTTAAACTTGGAGAAAAATAGGGAAAAAGAAGTTCCTGCACGTCAGGAGAGAAATTGTCTGACTTTTGTTCCCTCAATTTCCTAAGGAAAGCTATTAGGGAGGAAGGTATATTATTTCTCATCCCAAACACATAGTGTAAGTCCGTAAGCTCCTTTTAAAGCATTATTTCGTTGATTCCAGCTATTAGGAGACACACTTATTGAATTTACTTTGCCATCTAAAACCTCCATTTTTGCTTAATGAAAAAGGCTTTTTGTATAAACAAATGCAGCTGTTTAATATGATGTAGAGGGATGTTATTTTTCAGTCTTTCCCCTCAGTCGCGCTTTTCCCCCCATTTTTAAAAATTCTGAGTTTCTTGCCACCATTTATGTTAACAGGATGCCAAGATTAATATTCCAGCAAATGATGCTAGTATATGTGTTTGTAAGTCTGAGGGGGCAGTGACTCAGCAGACATGATTATCTTCATAACAAAGGAAAGAAAAATAGTTCTGCAGGTTCCTTGTGTTGGTTTTTATTGATGTGGAGAAAACTGTAAAAAGGTAATGGGCAGAATCAAGATATATGTATGTAAAACATAGATAAACATGGTACCAACTTAATATTTGTCATATTACTGTTATTGCTATTATTGAAGAGAATGTTTCTTCTTCCTTCATAAGATATGCTGGTATTCGCTGAGGACTTACTGAATATTTAGTTATGTAAAAACACAGTGAAAACAGTATTAGGGTGTTTTTAGGATACAAAACAAGGGTTTTTTTCTCCACCATGAAATTATACTGTGTGCTGTTTGTTGTCTCAGTCAGCAGAACTGAGAGACAAACGTTTGTGGGAGCTGATGATTAGAGAGGGAACATGCAGTACATAGACCAAAGACAGGCACGTCAAAAAGGACACATTCTTTTCAAGCAAACATTTTGCTTAACTGCTGTGTATTGAGTACTGGAAGGTAAAAAGCAGAATGGGATAACTTGCGTGCAGTTGCAATTACTTGTTGCCTCATCTGTCTTTTGACGTAAAAAAGGCTTATTTTGAGTCTTGAGTCAATCCACTTTCCACAATTTTCTGTGGAAATGTGTACATCTTTTAGCTGCTTGACATTATGCCCGTTTCAATTAGTAGCTTTTCAGCTGTTAGCAAAATGGACTTAATTTGGCCTTACCTTTACATGCCGTGCAGAAGCAGATTTTGCCTTTCCCTATTGACAATTACATGGGTTATCTTTATTTTGTGGGACTAGGAAAGGACTGAGATCGTTTGCTATAATTCCACGAATGTGTGTGCAACACATAACAAGATTGTCCTTCCCTGTGTCGTGATGACCTATACACGATTTGGAATTACTGATAGTTATTCTGTGATTGCTTTGTAAGAGTTGCTGTCATTATAAATTATTTTATCCTTTTTGTAGCTTGCATAGATAACTTTGGGAGGATATCTGCTCGGTGGTGGAAAGCCAACTCTCACAATTAAAACCTAAACAGTGATCATTAACCACTCTCTTGAGAGCAAGGCAAATTTCTCTTTGCTATTGAAACACCAAGATCAGTGGAAATGTAAAACACTTACCCAGACTCATGTTTGGAACTATCTGACATACTTAGTGCTTTCTTTTTGTGATTTCAGCTGATATGTTTATTATTTGCCTTGGTTTGCAATAAATAAACCCACAATAAATAATAATTAAAAAAAATAAATTTGCACATATTTATGAACTATTATGTCAGGTGTTCCTTCCATCTGCCATTACAGTCAGAAACTTAGTGTTTGGGCAAGACATGTTGAAATACCTGTAATTTTAAACATGGTGCTCCTGAATTGCTGTTAATTGGAAAAAGCAATCAATGTTTGGCAACTGTTATCCTTTCCCCCCTGTTCTCAGGGATTGCAGTGTGTAACGTGCCAGCCGCCTCCGTAGAAGAAACAGCAGATTCTACCATGTGCCACATCCTGAACCTGTACAGGAGAACCACCTGGCTTCACCAGGCTCTGCGGGAAGGCACGAGGGTACAGAGCGTCGAACAGATTCGGGAAGTGGCCTCTGGAGCTGCCAGGATCAGAGGGGAGACCTTGGGCATTATTGGATTAGGTATGTTGGATCCATAGGTGGTTTGAGACTCTTTGCTTAGTTCACTCCACGTCACTCATTGTGTGTGATCCCACTTCATTCCTGGTGTTTATATATCTCAAATGTTTTCCCTTTAGGCATATTCATTTTCCTCAGAGAACTTCGTTGCTGATATTCTCTCAATTCTTTGAGTTTTATACATCTTTCTATTGCCATATTGCCTGGTGTGAGGCACGGTGGTTTTGAGAAGGAGACATCATTGCTTCCCTTTTCCAGGACAAGAATGCTGCTACTTCAACCCAGTGTCAGCTGTGTGTTTTATTCCTTATCCATTGTCACATTTGCTTCCATTTGGGGTTTCTTATTTTACTGTTTTTAACATACCTGGAAAGTCTTTGCTGCAGGAACAGCCTGCAGAGCAGTTACTTCATACATTTGGTTGAGCTGCATCTGAAATTTTCTTTAAACTCTAATGAGAGGAAAAATACGTTCAAGAAAGTTTGAAATGTTTCCAGGCCTAATAAAATCACCTACTTACCTCTCTGAGTGGCCCTAAATGTGTTTCAGCATCCAACAGATGGACAGGCTTGCTTGAGATGAATTAATTGCTATCTGTTACAGAAGTAGAGAAGAAAAACAAGCAAGTCAGTTTCTATATAAAAATTATTCAGTCATGTGCTTGTCTTAGATCTGATAGACTCTGGATGTAATTGCTGTGCTATTCATGCACAGGAATTAATAATATGATTTTGACAACAAAGCATCATATTTAAATGACTGTTCCAGTTACATGTTGCTGTCAAGTAAGTCAAGCCACGAACTCTTACTTTTGGAAGCTGAAAATAGCCTGGTGTTACATAGTGCTCATTTAAATGAGTATGCAGTACATGAAAAACATCTTTACAATCAGAGAATTGGCTTTAAAATACAACTTTCAGGAAATTAGTCATGAAGTTGCTTTCTCAAATCTATACCCATGTAATTATGCATCTTATTTAAACACACAGTGATTATTGCCCTCAAAGTCACAGCATCTGTATATAAATAATACACAGTTGCCTGCAGTGTTTCCAAAGTGGAAATACATACCTAGTTTTTGAAACTTAAGCTTTGGCTCACATGCTCTGTGCATGTTTGCTGAAGATCTGTGCTGTTGTCATTTGATTTTTTTTTTTTTAATTGAACAAATTCAGACTTGAAATTAGAAAAAGTCTTTCATCATTGACTTCGCAAGTGAATGTTGTGTGTTGGTTTTGTTGTGAATGACTGAAGAGTATAGAGAAACAAATGGATGATCAGATTGCCAATATGTGTGTAAAGCTTTATAAAATGCTAGGTTTTGATTTTAAAAAGCAACATGGTCCTCTGTGTGGTGTATTAAAAAAGCTACTAAAATCTGATTTTGAAGGCACAAATCTTTTGCAATTATTAACCAATCATTGTCTCTAGCCTTTTGTTATTTCTGTATCTTTTCCTACAGCAGAATATTAACAATTTCAAGGAAAATTATGTTGTAGAGTCACTTTTGAAAACTTCTGCTCTTTTTTCTTGTGCATGCATATTAAATAGGCACAGCACTTTGATTCTGACCTGTTGTAACAAACTCCTATGTGACTCTGTGTTAATGAGGAGTGAAAATGTAGACTTAGATGGTATGGCTGTACTAGAGTTTCTGTGTGAGCACTCCAGGCACTTAGACTGTTATGTACACCCTCTTTTAGTACAGATCACTGCAAGAGGCTACTTGTCTCTAGTTTCAGACTAAAAAGTGTATGTACAACCAAAAGACTTCAAAAGACTATTGTCTTTAGGTTATGTTTCTTTACTAGTGGCCTCTTCTCACGTCTGGAGTTTTGCTTCAGTTTATTATTTCATTATTTAGACATGTCAGTGTCAGAAGTGATGACCCATTCAGGTGCTGTGAGGTGAATGTATTACACACAAAATAAACTGTTCTCATCATCTCTTACTAAGTCCTTTTCTCTAATTCTGTCCCTGTTTCTGTCCTTTCTTGTCTGAGATCATCTCCTCTCAACCACAGCTGTGTTTCTCAGTTCTTGTCTAAAACTTGTGGTCTCTTCAGCAGTGGGTTGCTTAAATTTATCACTTTGCTGCTGCAACAGCTAACTCCAGGCCTTCTTTGCATCTGTTCCTGGGCTTTTCTCTTATTCTGCCAAAGAGAAACACCCTAGCTCTTGCCTATCTCTTTGCTAGGGAATGACTGTCATTCCCTCCAAAGTTTCAGCTCCTTATTTCCTTATCCACTGGTCTAGCCAAGTTTCGTGACTCACTTGCCTTCTTTCCATCACCCACTCTCTTTTCTTTGCCTCCTCTCATGCATATTCCTGCTTTGACACTTGGTCTATCCTGTTTAATCCTATTACTCTGTGCTCTTCTTTAAAGTTAACCCCATCTCTCATCCTCATCTTGTATTGAGCTTGAAGATAAGCAGAGACTCAACAGCATAATGCCTCCTTCATGTGCTTGTTGGATCCCATCTGTCATTGTTGTGTTGTTTGGTTAGACCCTGAGCTCCTTAGGGCAGAGCCTCTGCTTCTTTCTGTCTTTGTGAAGTGTGTGATTCTTTGAGCCTTACATAAATAATAATATCACATCATTAAACAGCTGTCTTTGTCACTTCTAATCTTTATTACTATCCAGTGTCCTGTATTTCAAGCAATGCATCACAAGTGTTGCTAGTAAGCCCTGCATTTAAAAAAAAGCTACCTTTCCACTTATATCTAGACATACAGGAATTTTTTTTTAAGAAAGAGTATTTTTTTGACAAAAGAATTACAGGAGCTTATAAGTACTTGGATGAATAAATAGGTGGATCTGGTTCTGCTCTAATGATAATTTTACAGCAGTGAAGTCACACTCCTTTCCTATTCCTTTGCAGTGACAAATGCTGATGACTAATGGCTAATGCATTTCCTCACTCAAGAAAGGTGAAATTCTTCCAAATAAATTTGTCTCCACATCACAGTGACTGTCATCACTCCATTTGTCTTTCCTCACCTGCTGTATTCTCTCATCAGTCCCACGCTCCTACCTAAATTTTGGCCAAATCTCTAACCTGCATTGTCAGACAATAAGGCTTAAGAGTTGGGTGGCAAGTGAAACCTTTTTGTTTTCCATGGAAGACTTCAGGCAGGTCATCAACATTTCCATGGTATCAAGGTCATTTTACAAACCTTTGAAATACCAGCATAGGATCAGTGTCAATTGCCCAAGGGCTGAGCAGGGTCACTGACAAGTGCAGCTGCTCTAATGTCACACTCACATCAGGTCCTTGGCAGGGTCAAGGTCAGAGACACCTACAAATTGGGACACTTGGGGAGAATTGGGACATTTGTGTGGGAGTGAATGGGTGAGACTGTAACAGAAGACTGGGGTGTTTTTGAGTCTCTTCTGAAATTATGCATGGACCTTGCTAGAACTTAGTATAAATCTCTAATTTCTAAAATAGGCTTTTGTTGCTTTCTGGTTTTTTTAGCAATTGTATGTAACATGCATTTTCTGCATTCTTCTGACACTACTGACCACAAAGTTCACTTAATGTTTTAAACTTAAGATTTAAACTTAATTTCTTAACTAGCCCTAGAAGCATGTATGAATTTTCATAGCAATTTTATATCCTCTTAACATAGAATTGTCCCAAAGGTGTGATGGTTTGTGTGCTGTGTTGCCTGTGATGTGCCACCCCTCCTGCCCAGGAGAGTCTTCTACTATCAGTTTTTTTGGAAAGGTAGAAAACATCACAGATTTGTGCTTGTACTGGACATTTTCAGATTGTAGTTTAGAAAGGAATTGACAAATTATGTGTGTCCACCTCTGTGTGTGTGTGTAATGACTAGGACTAAATATCAATTGCTGATTGCAGAAGAGTTTTCTCCCATAAAATGGTTGTAATAGGACAGTTCTGGTTAGAAGTACAGATATGATTCCCAAGTGTTTCCAAAGAAAACTTTGTGCCCATTGAAGAAAGCTTTGGCTTTTTGGCCTGGTTGGAATGAATGGGGAGTTTGGCTTTAACTGGAGAGTCTCTTATAAGAGATTTAGCTGTTGTGAATCCCCTCAGGTGTTAATGTTGTGAAGAGTGTAAAAAAGAACACATGACAGAATGTTGTATGTGAAAATGAATGGAGCTGGAGTGACAGCTATTTTACTTTGTTAAAAAAAATAAAAGATGTTCACAGTTGTGTGACTGATTCTTTGAGCTGTGAATATGCCAAAATTTGAAAATAATACTGTGTTTGTGCTGAAAATTTTCTAATTCAAATTTACAAAAACAGCTTGGGAAGCAAACAACATGCATGTAAATAATTTAAATAAAAGATATTGAGGAGTACTTTGACTTGGTGTCCCCAACAAAAAGCAGACAGCCCCTGTCAGACTGATATACTGTTTAATATTCCAAGCACATATGTCACTAAGCACTGCAGAATTGCTGTGTTCAGGTTAAATGATCAATAAAAAACCTTTCTTCCTGTGGCTTCTCAAGTTTATTTAAAGAGAAACTGAAAAGCAGAGGGAAATCCCTTCAAGCACATTTGGAAAGAGATGGGATTTCCCTGGGTTAATTCGATGCTTTTTTGAACTAACTCAGATGTTACAAAAGAAAACTTGTTAACTTTTTTTTTTCCTCACATGAGACATTACTATTACAGTGTGTGAAGTGATGCTTTTGAAACATCTTTATCCAACATTTGTAACGTGAGCATCTAGTGTGTAGGCTTCTAACTTGAAAAGTATGTTAGTTCTTACTCTTCAGAATACCTGTAATTCCTTAGATGTACTCACTCAGGTTTTTTTCTCTGTTTTACTGGTAGTGTGTCAAGGGAAATACATGCCTCCTGATTCATGTGGCATGGAGGTCATGCCCAGGCAGCAATTTTGGACAGAGGTCTGAAATATGACAGTGAGGAAACTGGAACAGAAGGGCAAAGATCAATGTGAATACCAAGTGGGACCACCCTCTTCTTAACTAGGTGCCATATGAAGTACTGTGTTTATTTACAGTTCAGGTGGCTGAGTAAAATTTATTTGAAAGCCTTCAATGACAAGGTGTTTTAATGCTGGAAAAGGGTGTTATTCAAAATGAAAAAACACTAGTTCAGAAAGGAGATTCCATGAATTGAGAATGGTTGCACTTCAGATTAAACAAATTATCTTTCATTGCATCCATTTTTGAGGATTAATTTTATAGCTTTTTATTAAAGCCAGCTGGTTTGACACGGGTAGGAATAAATCCTTGGCAGGATGTGTTCACAGGCAGTGGTGTTTTGCCATAAACAGGCCCAGCAGGCAAGCCTTGTATTACACAGATTATTGCAGATTATGTGACATCTTCTGGCATTTCAGATATCTGGTTACAAAAGGTGCAAACCTCCTGCTTTGTTTCCAGTGTGAAACAGTCCCGATGTATCATTTCTGATCCCAGTGATGATCTGGAGTGAGGTGGGAGCCACCTGTGTTTTATGCTCTTCCAGTTGCTGTACAAAGCAGAATAGTTTGATACAAGCATTCCCATTAGGAAGAAGGAAGCTACCTCCCACCAGCTGCTCCACAGCTGTTCTCATTGCCTGTTTGCCTTCTTCTAGGGCGTGTTGGGCAAGCAGTAGCACTCCGTGCCAAAGCCTTTGGCTTCAGTGTGATTTTCTATGACCCGTACCTCTCGGACGGCATGGAACGTGCTCTGGGACTGCAGCGCGTGAGCACTTTGCAGGACCTGCTGTTCCACAGTGACTGTGTTACCCTGCACTGCAACTTGAATGAACACAATCATCATCTTATTAATGACTTCACCATAAAGCAGGTAATAATCTCTGTGGGTTCCCCCCCACACTGGTGCTGGTTGCAAGTATGTGTAGCATTTATTTATGTAAACAGGCAGATTTTCGTTTGGAAGAAATTTCTTTCCCTTTTGCTGTTTTGAGGTAAAACAGGTTTATTATTGCTTAGGTGTATGTATTGTTGCTTTTACTGTCTTTTTGGCTCAGTAACATTGCATTTGTGGAAATAGTTTGCTCTTAAATGTCAGTCAGATTTCATAAAGTGGTGTTGATGCAAAAGCACTTTTTCTGTGTGTTGTAGTGTCTACTTTCTGTACATGTGTATTCTCGGGTAGCAATTCTGCCTTTCAGTCTTGTTCCTCAGTTTAAGTTCTGTCAGTGCAATTTAAGGATTATGACTAAATGGCTCCCCCCTGTGCTCAGTCCTGATGCTCACAGAGCACTTTGTGGATGCAGCTCATTTACAGCATTGTTATGGGGAAAAAATACTGTTTCTTGGAATTAGTACTAACCTCTCCCTAAAGTTTTAGGTAATATTAAAATATTTCAAAATCTAAGTGTAGTTACTGCTCTGTTATTGACTAATTTGATAGTAAGATTTTCATTAAATGTTTTGCTTCTGACTCTGACCTCAGTGTAAGTGACAGATAGAAATAAAACACTGAGGTGAAAGAATGGAAAAGTGTACAGGAAAGAAACTCCTAAGATACAGTAATCGATTTTGCTGTTCTTTATTTGTATGTGTTGGTAACAATGACAGGAACACTCTTGCAGTAAAATCATTGCTTGTCTTCTGAGTAATAGTTTGTACCTGCTACTCTTGAACTTCCCAGCTGAAGTACTGAACGTGTTCCACAGTCATGTAGGATCATGGCAGAAAACTGACAATACAACACACTTCTTGATTTGAAAGTTTAGGGATTTTGCAAATCGGTCCCAACATAAAATCAGGATTTGGGATTTAAAACTCAAAAAAATTAAGACGATTAAAATGAAACCTCTAAAAAAACAGAGCTCTGTCACCCTGCCTGGAACACTCTCTTTTGTTGTGTGCCTAGGTACACCCAGTGGTTATTACATGGTTAGATGTCTTTGCAGGCAGACATCTATTCCCAAACAGAATCACACTGAATTCAGTGGTCACTCATTATACAGCAGATGTGAAACTGGGGCCAGTTCATCACAGGAGGTTTTTGAGTGGAGATGGATAAATGTGTTGAGCTTTGGAGAAGGCTTAGTGCATTAATCAGAGAAACAAATGAAGGAAAACATGGTAAAACTGAATGATGCCATCTGAAATGAAATACCTATAGTAAGCTCTGTACTGGAAAGTGTATTGTAAGCATCTGTCTTGCCATTTGTTATCCTTCATGATCAAAGCAAGGATTAAAATGTTAGATGATAGTTTTTCCTTTGGATAAGAGTTTGGGTGAAGCAGTCTGTAGAGTAAAAGCTGATGTGAAAACCATAAAATTGTAACAGCTCTGACTGCTGAGTTTGCCTCTTCTGATCATGATTTAGGCAGACAGATGTTAGTATTGGCCTAAACTGTCTAGGGAGAGTTGCATGCCACTTTGTCTAGTATTGCATGCTCATGTAATAACAGTTTTTAAATAATGTACAGAGAAGTGTGGTGCATCTCATGTCACTGAAGTCTCACCCTGAAGTTTGTTTAGGTTTTGAAACAACGTAACCTTAAAATGTCTTTGAATATTTGGTCAGTCTTGTCTTCCAGTAGCTTTTCCCTTGAATTAATCATCATTCTGCCTGGCCATCTTCTTGTCCTTGTAGTCCCAGAGTAGCTCACAGAAGTTGCAGTGAACCTGTGGTGATCAGGTGCTCTTAAGAGAAGCTGAGGTCATCTTGCATTTTACATATTTGAGACAAGACACTGCAGTTTAAACACAGTACATTTTTAAAGCAGCTGTGCAGGTTTAGTGCAGGTGAATTTGACAGCTGTCAGCAGTTCTAGCTGTGAAGCTTTTTCAAACTTCCACCTATTGTTAAAGATCATCTCCAGCTGCATCCACCCTGACAGTTTATCGTGAGTCACTTAATTCATTCCCACTAGAACCATTTATGCAGCCATATTCTGCTTGATTTTAACTTATCTTAGTACTAGTTTTAGAGTTTTGCAAATAGTCTTAGAATGAACACTCAGGCAGAGTTGTTGGACGGATTGCAGGGTTCACTTTAATGAAAATTTTCATGTCCTTCAGAGAGCATATAAATATAACCCAAGCTACACTTAAAACTCAAAACTCACTTTGCACAGAGAAAGAAGGGGTGTATGAGCCTCCCCAAGCCAATATGGCACAGCAGATGTGACTTTCTCTTTGGGGAGCCCACCTGTGCTGGTTTTGATACAGTTCTCACAGCTGACCCAAGTATTGGAGATGCACTTATGGTTTCCATAAGGAATGTCTTGTTGTTACTACACCAACTGAAGGTTCTTTACTGTTCTGATTCCCAAGTTAATTACATAAAGCTCAGAGAAGCATCCTTTAGTTCTGCTCCTGTAAGTGGAACTTGGTTTTGCTGTACAGACCAATGGATTGTTCTCCTGTAGGGCCAGGGATCTGCAAATGGAGAGAGCCAGGGCCACACTGAACCTGGAGGGCTGACCAGTAAAATATGGGTTTTTTTCCTTATAAAATACTGCGAGCATATGCATGTTAATACTCCCTGTGATCTCGTAAAAAAAAAAAAAAACCACCCTTCATAGCTGTCTTTCATCCAAACCTCCTTGTTGTTCATGAATTTGGCATTTTGAATCAGTCTTTCAGCATAAGGATCCATTTACAGAAGGTTTAGTTTTATGCGTAGGTTTCAAGTAGTTGAGTTGGCGTCAAAATTGGGGTTTTCTTATTCTTATGGTGAGAGATGAAGTCAGTACAAAATGAGATTTTTATCATTCATCTTCACCATGGTTCCTCCTCTTCATACACTTTACCTTCATGCACAGAAGTGTTTGAAACATCTGGTAAAAGATGAAGTATTAGGGTGGCTGGAAGCAGGATGTAGTAATTTCTATTTTTTTCCGTACCATCTCTTATTTAAACTGCCACTTTGTTTTCAAGTTGTGGATATATTGTGGTTTAAATTCTTGTAGCTCTCCCCTCACCGTGTCATCTACAATGCTAATCTGCACAATGCACAGCACAGCTTCTCTCCTGGGCACACAGCGTTCTCGACCAAATTCATTTTCATGCCTTTTAATTGAATAATAGAAGAATTCTTTAGGCCTTTATTTGAAAAGTCTCACAGGGGAGGAGGAAGCTGAAGTAACAAAAATAAATAATGCATACATCTACTGTGTTTTGGCAACTAAAGGGAAAAGTGTTTGAAAATCCAAAAGCATTGATTTTTCTGAAAAATTCATGTAGGCTTTTATTTGTGTGAAAGTTGAAAGCCACAAAATATGAATTTGTTTAAGAATGTGCTGTAGTTTCTGTCTCATGCAATTTCACAGTGAAATAAAAAGGCATAAAATGATCTGTCACTTTCATATGCACAGTTGTATCTTTTGATCATGTTACTGCACAATATCTGAAACAACGCTTCTATTAAAAGACACTACTTAAACAAAAGGTTATTAAGTGCTGTGAAATAGCATTTTATGTTAGAAGCATCACATTTTGTGGTACTTTCCAATGGAAAGGGAAGACAACTGTTACAGTTTAAACCAGCTGAATAGCCTTTGTTGTAATGGATGCTTCTTTTGAGTAAAAAATAATACCACAACGGTTTTATTTAATTTATTTTTATTTCATCATTCTTGTTTTTAACTTTCCCTAGATGAGACAAGGGGCTTTCCTGGTCAACACAGCTCGAGGTGGGTTAGTAGACGAAAAAGCACTTGCACAGGCCCTGAAGGAAGGAAGGATACGAGGGGCAGCCTTAGATGTACATGAGTCAGAACCATTCAGGTGCTTTTCCTTTTCTTTTCTTTTCATTTTGTTCACTTTCTTATTTTTAAGTCTTAGTGCATGATACAATCAACAGCAACAAGTAAACTGAGTTTTCTGTTCATCTGGTAGGTAAATACTCCTTAGCAAAGCAACATGAATCTGTGCAGCACTGGACTAATGCTAATGTAGATGGAGCTTGTGTATGTGGTCAGAAGTGAAAAAAATTACATCCAAGATTCAATTCCTTAAAAAAAAAAAAAAAATCCAGTGGGTTTATTTAGTAAAAATAGCAGGGACTTAGGTTCAAATTCTGGGCATGTATTTGGCAATGGCTTTGAGGAGAGTGCATCTTTGTCATTGATGTAGCTCTAGAGGAAATTAATGTTGATGTCTGAACAGAGCCTTTCAAAGGCAAAGAGTTGAGATGTGGTGTGAGAAATAACTGCTTTATGACACCTTTCTGAAGGAAAAAGCATTTTTGTCCAGATTGCCTCTGCAGAAAAGCCATAAATGTAATAGGTTGCAAAAAAAATTTAAGGAAGGCTGTCAGAGTGCAGGTTTGGTTTTGCTTTACCCTTTTTCAGGGAAGTAGTAAGTCTGCTGTCAGTAGCAGGGCTGGTAGCACAAGCCTGAGTTTTTGAATGACTGAGAAGTCCAGTGTTTTAAGGCAGAAATGTACCACTCCCCTAAGTGGCATTGGCACTGTGATACCAGCACTCCTAATCAGACATGAGCCTATTTCATATGTCCTTGAGAATAGACTGCTGTAGCTTTGTCCTTGTCTGTGACAAGCCTTTTTCAGTCTGGGCAGGGAGAAATGTTAATTTTAACTGGAACGATCCACACAAGTTTTTGAAGAGAAATGGATACAGGGCAGGTCGTGAAGACTGGGGAGGGGACAGTATCTCTCATACCAGCTTGTAGCTGGGGAATAGTGGCTTTGAAAAATTAGAATAGTGTCCTTCTAGTCAGAATTTTTGTATCTACTGAGGCACAATGCCACATCTCAAATATTTAATTTTATTTATGCATGGATGTAGTCATTACAATGCAGTAGTGCTGTGCAAAGCCAGTCTTAACAGCTCCAGGGACTTCCAGCTACACACATTCTTCCCAATTTTGATCTCAGATCTGCACAAGCAGCCCGTTGCACCTCTAGGAAGCCCCATTTACTGCATGGAGATGCCATCTGCAGAGATTCAGTTGCAGGATTACAGCCACAATTTCCTTTGGCTTCAGTACTGCATGTCTATCTGATCGCAGCATGCAACTCTTTATTCAAGAGTTTTGCCAGATATTTTGATGTTTATTGAACTACAGATGAAACCTATCTTTTTTTGAGTTATGACCAACTCTGAAAGCACGCTTTAGTCTTAAAATATTTGTTCTCCTGTTGTTACAGTTGAGTGCAAGATTATTAAAACTGGAAATAAATAGGAGGAGCAAATTTTCCATTATTTTCAGTTTCTTTACTCTGTATCTGTGATAACACTTTTACACAGATTCATTGCCTTCCCTGAAAATCAATCTGTAAAGTAAATTTCCTTCTTTCTGTGGCGTTTTTATAAAAGGAACGTGAAAGGAAAAAATAGTTAGAAATAACTGAAAAATAACAAGTGAATTATCAAAAAAACTGATACGTGCTGGTGGTTGCACTTCTGATCTGGAAATAATTTTAAGATTTTTTATTGAAATGACTAAATGTCACATTGACAGAAAGAACAGAGCTTTGTTGACTAATGCAGTAAAAGTAAAATTGTGATGAACTGGACAAATGGAATGGCATCCTGATTTAATTTGGGTTTTGCTTTATGCATTTCTGCCCCAGAACTGGAGTGGCAGTGGCTGTAGTTACAATAAGTGCATTGGACAGAAGCTAATGTTGCTGCTATGCTTAGGTTCTACCCTTCGAGTATATAAAAGGTGATTGTTGCTTATTTATACCATGAATAGTATTAAATTAACGGACAGAATTATAAACAAACCCAAGAAGGAATAGAAATGCAATTCTTTTCTGTTGTAAAAATTAATCTATGTATGTACAAATCCACCTGGATTCTCCCCCTCTCTTTCCCCTCCTCCCCCAATATTTCTTGTCATTTGATCTTGTTTTAAATCTTCATTTAGCTTTAGTCAGGGCCCCTTGAAGGATGCACCAAACCTGATCTGTACCCCACATGCAGCCTGGTACAGTGAACAAGCCTCAATTGAGATGCGGGAGGAAGCAGCACGAGAGATCCGAAGGGCGATCACAGGTATCAACTCACCTTGTCACCTTCTTCCCTGGGTAGTTCTTCTTAACAAACCTGTTTCTTCAGACTTGAACCATGCTGAAAACTTAACGTTTGGTTTGCCACTTCCAGTATTTGGAACATAGTGGGCATTTGCTCATTTCTAAGTGTGTTCTCAGAACTGGAACAGGTAATTCTGGAGGTTCTTTGCAATTGCAAAGAGAAGGTGGGCACTGCAGAATAAGTACTTTTTTCATATAAGAGAAACGTACTTATATGTGAAAAATCTGCTGCTTTTTTTCTTTGTTGCATGTGATGTTACACATCTGATGGATTTGACTGCAAGTCATCTTGGTATTGCTGGTATCTTAGCTTTTCCTGTATTCCCCCTTACACTTGTCAGGAGCAGTTCTCATTCTCTACATCAAAATAAAGTTTTCAGTATTTTGTCAGGAGGTTATTGTATTTTAGATGTTCCTCTCTTAAAAGCATTGCTAAAGAAGCCTGGCATTTTAAAGGGCAAAGTGCCTTTGTTGTATAACTACCATGTAATTGTAAACTGCTCACATAAGAGAAAACAGTTACGTCTCGAACATGCACTGCTAATAAATAAAATGAGAAGACTGAGCCATTTGGCATTGGTTTGAATCCCTTGTAGCCTAAAATAAAAGGAAGGATTTTCATACTGGAAAATGATTCATTAAGCACTAATGTTTTCTCTTTAGTTGGACTTTGCTGTTTCCCCCTTGGCGATATAGTCTGAATGCTCTGCAGACATGCAGGGCCATCTGTGTCACCTTGAGAGTAGTTCAGTGCCAGCACATTGCTCTGCTTTACAAAAGGCACTGGCAGTAGCCTTCCCTTTAGTTTGTGCCTAGAGAGGCTGGGCAATTCAGTTTCATTTATAGCCTGTGCAGAAAGAAGATTCTCCTCTGGATGCTAATTAAAGGCAACTCTTAAATGCCTGATCTGAATTGTCCTTTACTGGACTATTTCTCTCTATTTTAGAGGTGACCTAAAGAGCCTGACCATCCCTTTTCTGGAACTGGTCCTTGTACCAGTACTCCAGAAGAACTCCTTTAGTACATTTGTTTGTTGGGGAATTGCATAACTGTTCCCTGCTCACAGATAGTTCTGAGAGAGAGTGCATGAAACCAGCATCTGATACCTGCTTGGGGCAAGATTGATTGTGCAAATAAGCATTAATAGGTTACAGTCCAAAAATTAAATAAGAGCTATCCAGAGCTAATTTCATGTCAAATTTGTGCAGTAGCCCAGACATAAATGCTTAGAAAGGCAGACCTGCAGTTCCTTAAAATGTGTGATTGTGCAATCAGGGATCTGAATCATTGATTTGTATCAAAGCTGTCAACACTTCAGTGTTTGCATATGGTTTGGAGTAAGATCAAACCAAGACCAGCATTAGGGAGGTGAGAACGACATTGAATTGCAGTGAAACAAATGTAGGAAAGATACAGGAAATGTGGGATAAAGAGGGATATGTGAAAGCCATAGGGAGAACACAGCAGAGAGAGGGTGTAGAGAGGGAAAATAATTGGAAAAAGGTGTGCAGTCTAGGAATGCAGGCTATGACTACCATCTGACAGCAAAGGGGGTAAGTGGTTCCGCTGTTCCAAAGTGTCAGTGGGGGTGTGATGCATAAAATAGAAATAATAAGCAGAGATGACATATTTTTAAATGTATTTTGGAACATGAAAACATTTCAAGTATGAAATAAACAGGACCACTGAAAACAGTAATGGAAGTAAGGGGAAGGCAAGCATGGCAAGTGAAAAGGTGACTGAAAGTTTACAATAAATAAGTTACACTGGTCTCCCTCACAAAAAGTAACATGCCTACAGAAGTTAGCAAGATGAATGAGAGGAGCAAGGAGGAAGACATGATTGAGAAGGAGAAACATCAGAAGGAGAAAGATACTGTTTAAATTTGTGGACTATTTTGGCAGAATTTGAGATGGATATGTATTTCAGCTACATTACTGAATTTAAGTGGTAGCCATGTTCTAAATTCAAGTTACAGCTTCTTGGAAAGCATGAATCTTTGTTGATTTGGTTTTATTGAAACCCTGTATACAACAGACAAAGAGAGACGCAGAAATCAAAATTATGCAGAGCATTTTAGCCATTATTAACTAAGTCCCAGTCAGAAGGGGAACAGTGAGGATCAAAAAACAAGCCCTAAGTGTAACCTTATTTATTGACTTAAATATGAAAATATTTATGACTGTTTTTACACATTAAGAGCACTTATGTCGTACAATTTTTATGGATTTTTAATTCCTCTCCCTTGCTTCATCCTAGGTCGTATTCCAGACAGTCTGAAAAACTGTGTTAACAAAGATCATTTGACTGCAGCTACACATTGGGCCAGCATGGATCCTGGAGTGGTTCATCCAGAGCTTAATGGAGCTGCATACAGGTAAGCATGCTGCAACTGTAGGAAAAATACCTCCTTAATTCAGATGTAGGTATTCAAGAAGAGATGAAAGACCCTTCCTATTAATAAGTGCCTGGTTTGAAATGAGACCCCAACTGTATTGTTTTCATAATTGTTGCATTCGGGAGAATAATTTTGTTTTCCTAGTTGAAGTCATGCTGTGTGGAAGTAAGAATCCCCTTGTAATCTTTTTTCTTGAGTTAGTATATGAACAACACACATCTGTTTGTATATTCAATTCTGGTCATCTCTGGTGAGTGCAGTGGAAGTTTGTTACTTTTGCTGAAGGTAATGATGCAACAGTAGGTTACAGGAAGGCTTTTAGTAATAAGCTATTCTTGTGTTGGTTTGTGGCCTCCAGACACAAGAGAGAACAAGTGTTGCAGTATTGAAAACAGTGAAAGCAGCCTGTGGTGATTATGAAAATATGTTTAAAGTAGCATTTTCTAAATTGCATGTTTAATTTTTAAGCAGAAGCATTTCAGGGACTTGATCTATGTATTCTCAATCAACTGTGAAAGCAGGTCTTAATAATTAACAGAAAGGGGCAATTTTTTACATCTAATATGCACATTCCTTAGTTACTTGTTTGCTTGAGAGTCTTTCTCTGTCCCTTTATCCCTGGCAGCTGTTCCAGCATTAGATTTTTTCTAGTAGCCAGCTTCAGGCAATTTTTATTTATGAAAAACATCTGTAATGTTTTTTAATCTTCCAGTAAGGTATTTACACCTAAGTAGGATGAAGGTGCCTGAGAAAGTTACAAACAGCTGGTTCCCTTGATGCCTTGAGGAAAGGGACATTGCAGGTCTTTCATTATTTTGCCAAACCTCTTCATCCTAATCTTTCCACTGTCCTTCTTCACACATCTGCCTTTGTCCTTCTTTAGGAGCACTACCCCCTGCTTTTCATAAAGAGGGGATTCTGGGTTTTGTGTTATTCCATAGGGGAACCCAGCACTGCTGAGAAGCAAAAGTAGTGCCTTTGAACAGCCTTACCAGAAAGTGATGGAGAGGTGATGGAGGAGTGTCACCACCCTCTGCCATGATCCCTTTATCAGTAGCCATAAGTGCTCTAAAGGAAAAGAATAACTTGGATTTGATCAACAGATGTTTATCTCACATAACATATCTGAGGATGTTAATTTTTGGAAAAAGTATCCATGGCACTAAGTGCCTCAGGAAGGGGGTTTTTATGTGCTTAAATGAGAAGTTCAAGCATGTGTGTTCTCCACACACCATGTGGTTTCATTGTCTTCAGTTTGGAGTAGTGAGTGTGTGGGTAAATGTAATTGGGGCTTAAAGGCAGGTGTTGCTGGACTGTAACTCCAACCCTGTTGTGGCACTTAAAAACAGGGGTCCATGCCCAAATAAAATGCAGGTTTTTGTTCTCATTTTGGGGGTCATAAGTCCAGCAGAAGCAGGCTTCACAGCCAGAAATTAATTTTAACTTAGGAATGTTTGGGGAGTTAACAATTTACAAGGTAAAGACCATATGTGTTCAATTTAAGCAGGATAAACACAGAACTGAATGACTTTTTTAAGACGTTGTTTCAGTCAGTTTTTTCAATAAAGGACGTTGATTGTCAACTTCTGACTTCAAAATTACTTGCAAATGCAAAATAAAACTCACTTTGGGTATTTTGAGGCAGAAGTTGTTATACAATAAATACTAAAAGCTGCTTTTTGGAGGGGTGATAGAATAGTGTGTGAATGTGGGTGAAGGCAGTTAATAGTAAGTGCAATACAAAATATGCAGCACTTGAAGCTCAGGTTTTATGAAGAAATTGGCTTCAATAGCAGTGTTTGCTGATGCTTAATTCCCACCTGGATTATTAAGTACAGTGTTTGAATTGATTGTACAAACCAAATTTTTCTTTGCAATCCAAGATGATGTAGAGCTAAGTGAGTTTTTCACAGACAGGAGGATGTTTCGGATGTGTTAATAACTGTATCATAGTCATGTAATTGCATTAGAAGATAAGACCTGGGATAATAATTTATATGTTAAAAAATGCAGATAGCTCTTTTGGTGAACTAAACCTAACAAGGCTGTTTTATTCTGGTTATATCATTTACTTGTATTTTGATGTAGGACAGAGCTCTCAAATTATCACATATTATCGCAAGCCAAGAACATTGAGCATTTGTCAGCAGAATCTAATCTAGATCTGAATATCACTGTGTTCTGTGGAAAACAAAACCATTTTCTGTGCAAAATGCAAGATGCCCTGTCACCACAAAAGGTCATGTGAGCAGGAGCCATCCCATGAGTGAAGATTCACAATTTTTCTGAGAAGGAATTATTTTTAGTGGCCTTGGTGAAGCAGCATAATACGCCCTGGTCCTGTGTTATTACTGTGTATTTGTTATTGAGCTGCCTGTTAAATAACCCCCTGCCCTTTCCTGAGTCCCAGAGCAGGCAGGTCATAGGTAAAGTGAAATTTAACAACCAGTAAACAGTGATTGTACCATTAGACAGGTTGATGTATCTTCTGCCTTCTGGCAGGTAGAAGATGAGAAGGATGGATATGGGTCTGAGCAACCTGATTTAGTGGAAGGTGTGCCTGCCATGGCAGGGAGTTGGAACTAGGTGGTTTCTAAGGGCCCTTCCATCCCAGACTGTTCTGTGATCCTGTAATTATCTAGGTGCTGAAGAGGTATTTGGATGGGAATAGCTAAATGTTGGTAATTCAGGAGTTACTTCATGTTGAGGTGCTTCACTGGTGGTTTGCAGACTCTAAAGCATAGTAACAGCATGCTTAGATTTTTAAGCTCTTCTGGGACAGACTCAGTTTCTCAAACAGAGCTTAAAGTGAGTTCAAGGTGCTTTTGTAGTTTAAAAAACATAGGAGATTTAACATAGAAATTAAAGTTTCCTTTCAGTTGTGAGAAGGCTACTGTATTTTGCTTCCTAAATTAAGACTTTGTGGGGGAAGGAAGACTTATGAAGTAACAGAGGAGGTGTAATTCACCTCTTGCCTCTGCTTTCACAAAAATTTAATTCAGTGGACATTTTACCTGAAAACTGTCTCACTGCTGCCAGAGGAGGAAGATAGGGAGAAGCTCCACGAAGTGCTGGAGGGAATATATTTGCTGGTTAAGAATAGAAAAGCATTAAATAGCAACAAAAAGGAAGCTTATATAGAATAGAAATGCTCATGGGTAGAGGCTGTTGAGTTTGTGCCCTCCTTTCAGAGACAGGATTTGAACAACACTGATGATTAAATTGAAAAGATACAAAAAATACAAAAAGAGAATGAACAAAAAGGGCTAGGAGTTGTCAAGTAAAATACAGTTTCTGTAGAGCAGTATGTTATCTGTATTTTGGCTGCTGCCACAAACAATTTTAGAGCCTCTGGTTGTTACTGAAAATCTGTAGGAAACCTGTATCAGAGGAGAGGTGCTGGCAGGTGTAATCCTGGCTATCATACCTTGGTGTCCAGGGGGAGTTTTTTATATACAGAATGTAGTTGGAACAGTTTAATGTGCTCATAAGGTTAATGCTCCTGATTCAGCACTGTCCATTTTCATGAGGGGAGGCTCTGGCTTTGCTTCCTGAGGAAAATGCAGTTACAGAATTTGCTCTCTCCTTGATTGCTCCCAGCTCCAGTGATGCTCAGGGAACATGTTGTTAGAGATTGTGTTGGGAGCAGCTCCTGTGTAGGGCTTTTAAATGGAAGTTTGTCATGTTGTGTTTTGCAAAGCACCTAGAGTAACAGATAAGCTGTTTCAAAATTAAATTAGAGCAAGTAGAACAATACCCTGTCTGACAGTTTTCATAGGAATTGAAGCAAATTTGATTAATAAGATTCAAGTGGAGTTACTGAAACAAGCAACTAATTCCATTACCAACTGCAAATTAATTCTAAGGAAGCTCTCTGGAGAAGGAATTAGCATAGGAAACCCTGTAAATATGTGTACAATTGGGAACAAAGTTATCTGGCCTACAGGTGGTGTGATCTGTCACATCCTGGTTATCCATTCCTGATGACAGTCAGCCTTGTGGTCTGTAGGAATCTGTCCCAGGATGACCAGACCAGTGTGTGGTGACCTTGTTGTCCCTGTGTCATGTTGGATAGCCATGCTGAGCCCCTCTGGCACAGTGTTTGCAAAAAGCAGTTCCCATGATGTGTCTGGGGTAGAAGAAAAAAGAACAAGCAAATGTGCTTTCATCCAGCTTTTTTCCTCCTCTGAGTTTTACGTAAGTTCTGCACTGATTTTCTGTCAGTTTGAGGGAACTTAAGATGAGCAGCACAAACATGTATTACCTTAAAAAAGATGCTGCAGAAATGGGGTGAAATTCAGCATTAATGAAGAGAGAACAGGAGAATAATGTGGTATTTGAAAAAGCTTGACAAGCCTACTTTTCTCCCATGTAGTCCTGAATAAATACTTAGGTAGCAAAATCTAAAAGTGAGTGGTAGGTCTGTGTGTTTAGGCTTTCAAATAGATAACACACTCTTTAGGATGCTTGGGTGGGCAGAATACAACAGGAGAGAACAAGGGTTGAGTGTGCAGTTTTATGATGAGGAGGGGAAACAAAGGGTCATTGTTAAGTGATCAGTGTGACATAACTTGCAAATAGGTATTGAGGTATTTGACTAAAAAGAAAACATATTTTTATTAAATTTGTGTGTAGCTGTTGTTTAAATACAGCACTGTGAGATACCAGGGTTCATCAGTTACCTCTGAACTTTGGGAATGAACCAGTAGATTTGCAAGATTCTTTTTTAGCCTGATAACATCAGAGCCATCATAAAATCAACCTGAATCAGAGGATTATATTTTTTGAATCTGTAAAATATTTAGGCCACGATGTTTGTCCACATAGAGTAAGAAATCTTTAAAACCATCCATAGTTTTTGTGTTTGCATCTCTCTTTCTTGCAGTCCAGCTGAAGAACTTGTGTTCTGTGTAACTAGTACTAGTTTGCTTTCAGAGTGGCAAGTTTGATGCTGAAAATGTTACTCACCTGTAACAGGCTTGAATTTGTCAAGAGTGTGTGGGTGTGATTGCTTTTTTGGGGAGCTATTGGAATACTGCCACTGAAAGATTAGCATAAAGAAATATTATTTCAAACCACAACAACGAAAATCTAAAATTTCTACATGACAATGAAAGGGGAAAAAAAATCCCCAAGGTGAACTTGAGAAGTCCCAGAGGACAGATACTGCACAGACCTGGCTGGCATTAATTCTGGTTGAGGAGGAGCAACACTTCCAGTTTGTTTGCTTTGCTGTGCTGTCACTCATGCTACTAAATCTGAAGTAACAACCTAGCAGCCCGTTATTTGGGTTTAAAACACAGCATCTTTTGCTTTATTTAGCAGCATCTGTGTACAGCATCTCACCTGGAGCTTAGCTCCCTTCCTCTCTAACTGCTCTGAAGATGAGAGAAGCACCTCTGCAGCTCTAGAAGGAGGCAGGGTGGGCTCTCTGGTCAGCCACCTCTGGCTTTTAACGTGTGCTCCTCTTTTCTCCTCCCAGCAGGTATCCCCCAGGTGTTGTAAGCGTGGCTTCCACTGGCATCCCTGCAGCAGTAGAAGGAATAGTCCCCAACCCCATGTCTTTATCACACGGCCTCCCTGCTGTAGCCCACCCGCCCCACGCTCCTTCCCCCGGCCAAACTGTCAAACCAGAAGCTGATAGAGACCACCCGAGCGACCAATTGTAGCCTATGAAAACAGCATTCCCAGCAGAGGAGACTTCAACTTCAGCGCGTGGAAAACAAACAAACAAACAAAACAAAACAAAACCCTGGATTTTGATTAAAGGCAAAACCATGAACTTACAGGAGGAGACGATTATTGGTTTAGAAACTGGTCCAATATACAGTATAAAAGGAAAAGGTGGGAGACAAAAAAAAAGAAGATTTGGAAACATTTTTTTCCTCCGTATAAATTGTAGTTTGTCCCTGTCCAGTGGACTGATTCACTGTTTCTGTGTCCTATGGGTTCTTTGTTAAGCAAGAGAAGTTAGTAGTTAATTATATCATGAATGTACTTGTCTGTGTACAGTTTTTAGAACATTAAAAAGGGTTTGTTTGCTTAGCTGTCAACAAGGAAAAACATAAGGGAGGCATTCAACAAACCAATTTTGAGATTAAAATTACTTTCTTTTATATTTTAAAACATGCCCAAAAATGAGGCAGTTGGCAAACTTCTCAGGACAATGAATTTTTCCCATTTTTCTTTCTACGCCACACAGTGCATTGTTTTTTCTACCTGCTTGTCTTATTTTTTAGAATAATTTAGTAAACAAAAGAAAAACAGTTTCTCCTAATTTTGGCATGAATTCCCTTATTTCAAAATGAAGACAACCTTGCAAAGAGATTTTGAGGAAGAAAAAAGAGGTTTTGTATAAACGAGCGTTGTGCTTTTTGTCACCAGTTAAAGTATATATTATTGGTGGTATCTGGAAAAGGCACTAGACTACTGAAAAGTAGCAGCATTTCATTGCCTACATTGATTCCTTCCTGGTAATGTGGTAGGCTAGCAATATTTTTGGTTAAAATCATGTTTGTGACTGTAACCATTTGTATGAATTATTTTGAAGAAATAAAAATCCCAGACAAATATCATATGTGTAAAAATTTTTATTTCTAGTAACTGTTTATTCAACTTTTATTAGGTTTCTTAGCTGTAATTTTTAAACAGATGCTGTCAAGTATTTCATTTCTAGCTTTACTTTGCTCTCTGTTGTTTGTAATACTGTCTTGGAAGCTTGAAAAATAAAAAAAAAAAATAATTCTTTCCATACCATTTTTCCCTTTACATTTCGTAAATGTCGATCTTTTTTCCTGTGTTTCTAATGGAGTTTGAAATTAAGATGGATTTTGATTTGTACAACGGCATCATCAGCTACAATATGGTAACAGCATTTATGCCACCACTGTGGGCAGAACAGAGGAGGTACAACAGCAACACAACAACAACAACAATAATAATAAATGTCTTTTGCCGAAGTCCAACATGAGAAGTGTCCAGTGTTTTATTTGCTTTTGTGATGATGGAAGTGTGCAGCAGGATATAATTGTATTTGCTATATTGCAGGAGTTTGTTTCTTTGAGGACAGGCAGAAGTGTGTTCAAAGCAGATTAGATTTCAGCTGGATGCTGTTTTGACCTTTCCTCTGCTCCTGGATAAGATGTCCTTCATTCCCACACGTTTTAAAAAAGCAAGACAAAAGTTTAGCAGCTGCAAGAACAAAATCCATAGTGGGCAAAAGTGGACCTGGACCTAAACCTCCTCAGTGGTCTCTTCTCTTTGTTCACTGTTAATCTGAATTAGTAACTGCACCTAAGGTTAGAGAGCTGGTTTTATGGGATCTGTGAAAAGTTACAGTCCCCCATTCCTGCAAGTCTGCAGAGCAGCTTCCACCTCTGCTAGGGAAGTGGTAGGAGCCTGCAAATCAAGAAGGGCTGAAATTTGCATGTCTGTACCCAGGGAACACTAGAAAGTGAAATTTTGTCTCCATGGAAGAGTGGAGGGTTTTTGCCTTGAATCTTTAGAGCTAAAAATGTCATCCATTAAAACTTACTTGATGGTGAAACCATTTCTATTCCCTCTGTGAAACAGAAAACAGCCCTGAAGCTGCAAGTTATCCCAGCAAGGACACTTCTAAGAGCTTTGTTGCCAAAAACTTGCAAAAAACCAAATGCAGTCTCCTGCTGTTGAAGTGGGATTTTGTATTTCATGGGCAATTCATATTTTAAGATGCTTTGTCAGGCTGAAGTTGCTGCTTTAACATATGTAAAACAAACATTTAACATCTGGCTGCAAAGAAATTGCTGACAGTCACATTTGCAGCCAAATTTCCTAAGGAAAACCAAGAGGGTTTGTTTTTATCTTGCATCATTTTGTACGCAGCTTATGTAAGTAAGTTTTGTTTCTGGAGGATAAATACATTGATGAACTGGAAATGAAGGCACTGGTATTTATTGTGTGCTTTTCTTGGGCTCAGTTCTGAAGCTTTTGAGCCAATGGCACAAACATTTTCAGGATAATGGCCTGAACTCCTGCACTGATGGGTGTGACAGCATTGCCACTGTGGTGGTTATATGTTCAATATTTTTATGCTACTGTTTGAGACGTGTATCTCTTTTTCTGACTAGTGGAGAGTAATCCAGCTTCCTGCTTCAGAAAGGAAAAGTCATCTAGGCAATGACAAGACTGATGGGTGCTGACTTCTGGGTTATGGTCTGAAATGCTAAATTAAAAAACCCAAACTATTAAAGAGCCAAACTTGGAGTAAATGATTGGAAAAGTGTCCCGTAACAAACAAAGAGCTGGTGTGTCAGAGTAACTTTGTATTTTTTACAGCTGCTTTTGTTGGGTAGGAGAAATGTGGTTAGATTTCCTTTGGCTGATAAAGAATGTGCTAAATGAAGTTTAGACAGAAGAAGATGGAGTTAGTGAGGAAGCACCAAGTGGTGAAGGTGATGTCAGCAGAGGCCACAGATGACCTGAGGCTGTGTTGAAAAGTGAAAGAGGAGGTTAATCAAAGTGCCTGCCCTGAACATGCTGGGTTTTGGGGTTTTGTTGGGTTTTTTTTTGTGGCATTATTTGAAATTAGGATCTTGGCCAAGAAGGAGGCCAAGCATGCTGAAACTGCTGCTCTCAAAGGCTGTAGGGTGGTGGGAGACTTGCCCCTTCCGTGAATTTGGTGATACCAAAAAACGGGCTGTTGGAAGCAGAAAAGTGCCAGCTGTGCAAAAGTCAGGTAGTTGCAAGTCGAGACAGAAACATGTCAGAAAAAGAAGCCAAGAGTGTTTTCCCGTGGTGGGACTGATGGGTTGGTGCTGTGGGAAGGAACAGTGTGGTTGGCAGATGGATCTGACTTGGTCTGTGATAGGTCTGAGAATGGATCAGAGGCTACACGGGACCTGCAGCATTTGCTGTGTAATTCTGGTCAGGCATTTTAAAAAAAAAGTGAGCTTGAGCTGAAGTCAGACCAGAGACAGGCTCTCAAAACAACTGATGGTGTGCAGGGCTCATCATGTGAGAGGAAATCAGAGTAACTTGGCTTTTTCAGCCTGAAGTGACATCTGTGGAGGAAGGAGAAATGTCAAAGAAACGCTGTTAAGAGCAGTCAGGCTTAAAGGGGGGTTAGGAAAAGTGTCAGCAGGGAGGGACAGGTGTCCAGTTAGAGACAGGGGGACTCAGTCCTGAAGTCCTGGCAGCTTGGATTGGGGTTTTGGTTTTGTGTTTGGGTATTTATTTATTTTTTAATATGACTTGGTTTTTAGAATCCAAAATGTGAGAATGCTGTTTAAAGGTCATACAAAATGATTGCTACCAAATCAACAACTAGAGGCTTTTTCCATTCAGGATAAAACACTTCAGCTTCCTTTCTAACATGGCTCAAGGCTTTTTCCTTTAGTATGTTTTTTTGTTTTATTTTGTTTGCTTGGGGTTTTTTTTTGTTTTTTTGGTCTTTTTTTTGTTTGTAGAAAATACCTTGTTTTCTTGTCCAATTTCCACCTCAAATCATTAAGGCTGGCTTTCCAAATGACTGTGAGTGCTGCAGTCTACCTGTTCCCAGCTTGTTCCTTGCCTCAGATCGAAGTGTTTTCTCCACTTGTTTAGTTTCAGTGGATGCTTCAGTAATGGTGGTTCTGCTTGAAGGAGAAGGCAGCACTGCCAGTATTTCCTTTATTCAGTTCACTCCAACCTTTCTACCTTCTGTAAATTGAAAAAGAAAAAAAAAAAGGAAAAAAAAAGTCGTTGGTTTTAAGGGCAGAGAGTAATATTAGATAATTTTGTCTGACCACTTAATAAAGCTGTTAAATGTGATATGCATCTTCATTAAACCTGATACCATGTTTTGACTTCAGTAAATCTTTCAGAAAGATTTCTAGTATTTATGTTAAAATGTTAAATGATGGGGATTTTTGCTATTTGCTTCAATAGTTTGTTTAAATGGGGGATAACCGTCACTATAATTTTTAAACGTCTTTATTTAATTTGGCTTTCCCTGCCTCTAAATTCCAGTTATTGTTTCATATTGAACATGAGGTCATGTAGACTGACTTGAATTTAGTGAGCATGTCATATTTTAGCCAATTTTCCTTTGTACTGAGGTCAGTGACACATCTTCCAGGAAGACTGAACTGTGTTATTCATCTGTTTTCTTTTCCAGTTTCTTTCATTGCACTGTACATCCTTTCTTTTGTGGCTCTGTATTTTTGTCCTTTGGAATGACATAGTCCAATAGGGTTATCTTCTGCAGATGAAATGATGGAATTTCTTATCTCAGACTTTGAGCTGTTGTCTTCTTGCCTCCATTGACATCCAGTTTCCTTGACTGAAAAGTCACAAGTGCTTGAAGAAGTTGATTAATCCTCTTCTTGTTCCTCAAGTTGCATTTGCCTAGGTGAGCACCTCATTAGCAGCAAAAGCTCCCTGTTGAGCAGGTGCTCAATGCACTGGTCACTTCCACCATCTGCCCACTTTGTGTGTCTGACTTGCAGAATGGACCCTATCTGGATCTTGTACCTCTTACCAGTCTCTTTGTCCCTCACCATCTGCCTTCCTTTTTTCTTTCTAGCATTCAGGAGACCTGGAATGTTACTTCTAGAATTCTTCCCTTTCTTAGGAGAAATGCCCTTTGGTGAGTTCTGCTTTTCATCTGTGACTTTCAGCTCAGCACAGCTCAGCTTTTCAGCTCCCCTGGGCTGACCTTGCACACTGCCTCGCTAAACCCATATCCTCTATTTGATTTTTTATATCCAGTTTGGGGCTTGGGATCATCCAGTTGGTACTTTTTAAAGTGTAGTTCCTTACCCTTCCTACATTTTCTTTACCACAGAAAGAATTAAGGCTCTTCAACTCTGGTCTCAGCACTTTTCTTTGACTTTATACTTCTGCTCAGAGCCATAACAGTATTTTCTTGAAGGAGCACTGTTTGTTTTGGGGGGGTTGTGACAGTGTCAAGGCCACCATAAACAAACTAAAGTATGTCCTTGGGATGATTAGAGGCATTTGGGACATGCCCAAAATGATGTAGATTATTCTCTGAGCATGCCAATCCCTTGAAGACATTTGTTACTTACACAGACTTTAATTACATACCTATCCCCCTTCTTTCATGTGCTGCCTAAAAAGGATAAGCAATTGCTGGTTGGAAGCGTTAATGATCTGCTCAAGAAATAAAGAAGTTTAAAAAAAAAAAAAAGTACTTGAATATGTTTTGAGTTGCAAAGATTTAAAGTAATAAAAAGGATCAAGATTATAGTTTAAATTGCCACAGGAAACTTTTGTTACATGTCAAGTTTGAGGTATTAGAAGCAGACAATTACATGTCACTGTGACAGTACTATTTATTTGTCTGTGCTGTGAAAGCAGAGTCCTTGTAGAGTTTGGGAAAAGCTTATGGAGCTGCCTGCCTGGATAAACCCTAACAGTTAGGGCAGCAAATCAACACCTAAAAATAAATCTCCAGAGGAGCTGACATCTCAGACTTTTGTTTCCAAACCCCTCCAGCCATTTTCAAAATGTCCCACCCCATGCAATGGATTGAATTCTCAAGCCAGTTGCCTCCAACACAGCTGTTGGCTCCACAGTGTATTCCCCTCCCCAGGAACTCAGCAAGCAGCAGAGTTGCTCCTCAGCACACCTAAAAGCACCACAATAAATCCCATTTAAGTCTCCGTTGCCGTTCAGTAGGATTTCAGTTAAGCCCCTGTGTAAAGTTAAGTCCATGCTGTATTTTACTGTTTTTAAACAACAATAGAAAGAAAATCTGCTGTTGGTGTTTTCCAGTAACACATTTGCTGTTATCAGCACCAGTAGTTTCCATGTGAAAATGGAGTCAGGGGATTTCCAGCTTCTTTTTGATAAGAGTTTTTGGTGATTTTGCTGTTTGCTTGCTCATGTTTTTTCAAGGCCTAGTATATGGGAAATGTGTTTATCATATTATGAATTTATGGTGGTTGATTTTTGTTTCTTACGTTGCAGCCCTTTGTACTTAACTCCAAGGCCATCACTTTCCATTCCAGGCGTGAAGTGCCTGTCCCTTGAAATGGATGGCTGAAACAGTTTTCAGGAATTCTTATTCTGAACAGCTGTAGTTTTCTTTTTTCTTTTCCTCCTGCAGACCAGCCTGGTTAAGTGCAGGATACAACCCTCGTATTGCAAGAAGCACAGGTAAGAGGTGAAAAACCTCCACCGTGACTCATTTTAGGGGTTTTTAACCTCCATAAATTCAAAGGATAAAGGCATGGTTTTGCATCATGTAACTCATAGCTGAGATATGATCCTATTTTACAGGAAAAAAAGCGCCTTTAATCTGTTGGAAGAGCAGTATTAAATTGTCACCCCTTGGATTGTAGCACACATCCCACTTGGATTTTTACATGTGTCCTGGAGCAAAATGTGTCATTCCAGTGAATGTCTTTCCCAATGCCACAGGGTCTGGGGCTGACCATCACCATTTGGAGAACTGTCTTCATGTGTTAGATCCAACTTTGCTGAAAGTAGGATAAGGTTTCTAATGTTTCAGTGATCCCCAAAACACTTGCCTTTTCATCTGTGATTAATTTCCAGAGGAGCAGACAGTGACTCCCAATAGTTTGTGGTGTTTCTGTGACACAGCTGTGAGTTCAGAACTGAGACACCAGAGTTTTCCTTTGAAAAGTCTGTTGATGAGCCATTAGATGGGGACTGTTCTTAAATCCAGATTCTTCTGCTTGTCTTCAATGCCCTAAGTGAAATCTTCAGAGGAATAACTCCTTGTGTATAGTCTTTCCAGTCAAGTGCCTGAGATTACAGTGGAACAAACCAGGGACAGTCTCTGCAGCTCTGAGTGTGTCAGGTGTAAACTTCTCATGTCAATGACTAATTTTCTCGTGTCAAAGTGGCATCAGTACTTAGGAGATGCACACAGCAGAAATTAAATGCCATCCAGAAGAGGTACCTCCTTGTACTGCTCCTTATCCCCTCTCTCTCTAGACATGTGCAGCCCTGAAAATCCCTCCACAGAAGGTACAGGAGGATGAAACTTCTCCATCCTGCAGTGCTGTTTTTGATTAACTGCTTTGATAATCCACATCTGATAATTTGCCCCAAATATCTATTACCGTGAGGTTTAAAACTCAAAATGTTGGAAACACTCTTAAACAGATGCTTAGGCTCAGGTCCATCAGCCTCTGAATTCCCTTTGGAGACAGAGATTCCTGGGTAGAAAGGACAATGTTGTGTTGTTCATAGCATGCTGGGGTTTTTTTTAATGTTTTTTTAGTGTGTTCATTCCAGGGGCCTGGACTTTCAGAATTGCCCTGCGTGCTCAGCCTGCTGCAGCCTTTGCCTGGGTGAAGGTGTCGGGGGATAGAAATTGTGGTCTGACCTTCGCAGTAAGTTAAATATCCGGAAATGTAAGGGGAGAATGTGATGTGATAATGTGCTCTCCCACCCCACGGTGGAGGTGCCGAGTGGCAGCTGCCACAGCACCAACCCAAACCTTTGGCTTCAGCGACACGGGTGATCTAAGCCCGTTCCGTGCCAACCTCTGCCTTTTGCAGCAGGAACGAAGTCAGGTGCCGCGCTGTTGTTCCCTCAAATTCCCTTCTCAGAATTCCTTTGTAATTGCTGTTTCCCACCAGGGTCTGCAGCACCCGGGCTGTGGCACACGAGCTTTTCTACTGATGTCTCTCTGAATTTCAGAACTCCAGATGATCTGGGTAGTTACTGTTATATATGCTTTATTTTTTTAACTTCTCCTGTCATCTCCTGCTGTTTCCCTCCAAGAGCTGGGAGCGGTGGGCGCTGCGGGTGACAAAGGCACAGGACAGGGGAGGTCCCCCCGCGATAGCCACTAGGTGGCAAAACGCACTTTGTGCATCGAAACGACATGTGAAACCCCCGGGAAAACAGCGGGTTGTCTTCCCCTGCCGCTGCTTTAAGCGCCTCTATAAATATTAATTTTTATAAGCTATTTTGGCATATTTAGATACTGCTCATGGAGCATCTCCTCTACAAAAGTCTGTAAATTCCCCCGTTCTTATTTATGTGTCGGTCATTCAAGGTTCAAGCCTTCCCAGAGCATTTTGGCGACAGATTTTGCCACCATATCCCACAGTTCGAAGAGGACAATGTATTAAACAACCTGGTGAGACTGTTGTAAAGCTGTGAAAGCTGTGTCCATACTGGCTCACCTCTTAATCACACTTCAGGTGTCATTTCCCTTCTTAAATTACAGATGGGACTTGCTCAGGACAGAGGTTCTGTAAAGGCTTTCTTTTATTTATTAACAGATAAACGAATATTTGAAAATAATTCCTTCCCTAAATATTTTAGAGGCACAGATATGAAAACAAGAACAAACACCAAAAACAAAATCAGAAGGGAAACATACAGACCCTCAGCATTTTCTGAAGCCTGGGCTTAGATTATGCTGTTTGTTATCCTGACTATGAGATTTTGTCCTTTGTGGAATACAGCCTTGTGCTTTTGCTTTCTGGAGATGTCTCAAGTTACAGATTTCCATCATGGTCTGGGTTTTCTGTTTTCTCTATAGCTTTCAGGGGCCCTCGTGGGGAAGTTTCCAGTTCCCTCTGTGTGATGACAGCAGCACTTTTGGCTGACTCCTCTCAGTCAGTCAACTCTCACACACCCAAGTCTGTCCTGCCCTTTTTGCCCTGTTCCCTGACAGTACTGCTCACAGCTGTGCCCCTCTCTGCTTTGCTGGTTGTACCTGGTTTTGGGTAGTGGTACCTCTTCTTCACAAATGTGGGACATGGAACTCATCCACTGCACACCTGGGTCCTGCAATGGCTTCAGTGCCATGTTCACTCCATCAGCTTTCACTTTCCTTTGCAAAAAGTTTCACTTGGAAAAGCAGAGAATTTGTTTTGCCCTAAAACGATGATGTGAAATACCGTGTTTGGGAATGTGGTGGGAATTTCTTGTTCTAGAACTATAAGAAACATGAGCAGTATTTGATTTCTTCTGTTTCTCTGTGTCTCTGGCAGACTGGATGTTAAAGCATACATGTTAAAATTAGACACAATGCCAATAGATCAGGTCTAGGGAGAAACAGAAAAACATTGAAATGTATTTTTGACCAGTCACTTATTAATGGAGCACTGACCTGAATGGAAGATGGATTTCTGAATGGAAGGCTGTATATAGTGCTATGGAAAAGGTAGCATTGTGCTTGTCACTTTGGCATCATGATGTTCATGTGGCCACACTGAGCTTTCACAAAATATCCCAAGTCTGATTTTGCTGACTTTTGACTACTTCCTGTCAAAACCTTAGTGCTTATGTTTGAAAATCTGCATTAATAAATTCAGCTTTATTTCTTGTGGCTCCAAATCCTTGTGGCTATTTTAATAGTGCGATTGATCAGGTGAAGGTGAGTCTCCCATTGCCACTGCCTGCAGACAGGAGACTTCATTGTAGGTGGGAAGATAGCTGGAGCTCTGCAGAGCTCTGCTGAGCACTCCCCTGATGGCTGAGCAGAAAGCACAGAGTGCCCAGAGCTCAACTGATGCCACCATGGGTGCCTGCTCAGGTCAGGCCCAGTGCTACTGAGCTGTTATCAGCACCATTCTGATAACATCAGAATGTTGTCAGAGCCAATCTCAGGGTCCTTCTTCCATGTGCTGTAGGGGGGAGCAGAGCTGTAGTGCCCCTTTTCATAGTGTAACTCACTGCATGATAACAGAAAACAAATATCCCCAGGCCTTTCCTGTGAGATGACAGTTTTCAGCTGGTTTGTGTGCACTGACGTCCCAGGATGTCCAATTTGAAATAATTTGCTATGAGGCAAAAGCAAAAAAAACCCCACAAACAGCCAAAAAACCTGCTAGTGGAGTAACAGCAGATTTTTCAAGAACGTTAAATACATAAAAATGGTGTTGGAATTACAATAGATTGACAACATTTGTCTTTGATGGACAGGAGAAACATGAATAACCGTGTAATATAACCTGGTGGTCCCAGTGCAAAACGTATTTATTATTTATAAAGGGTTAATCAATGGTTAACTGGCTTTGCAATCAATAGTTAACTGATTGTTGCAGACTTAGTTCCCACATGGCTTGTAGCTATCATTGCATTCATGCTGTAATGTATTTATAGCAGTTATTAATCATGCACTAGTGTTTTTTAAATGTTTGCATTTTATTAGGGGTAACCAAATCTTCAGCAGCACATCAGTGAACTTGAGTTCTGTCTTTACATTAGGAAAAGGGAATATATAAGAAAGCAGTTAATTTGGCCTTGCTTAATTTGAAGAACCCATCAGCTGCATAAATTGGAGGCACTATCACATTATGAAAGCAATTTTAAGTAAAACACGCCATTTATGGAAGAAGCACTCTTAAAGATTTTTGTAATTACAAATATTTGTACTGTTAAGTGAATTGCATTGAAGTATTTTTTGTTGTTGTTGCTTTATTTCCCTGGAGGACTCTTCTGCAATGGGAGCTTTGTTATGTTGATAAATGTGCCTGAAAGCTTTATAATGTACTGATGCATTGTAATGATAAATAGAGCTGGTTAAGTAGTAAAGATCAAACACACAATTAAACACACTGTAATATACATCTTGCTGAGCAAGGGAAAACAATAGTGGAATCAGTAGAGATGAATACAAATGGTTTTATTGAACTAAGCAAAAAATATATTCTTATGCCTACAGAGTGAGGAAATTTGGCCTTATACTTGCATGAACAGACTTATAAAGTGCTTAATCAGATATAATATACCTTTAGGCTATTCAGCATTTCTAATCACCAGACAGGGCTTTCTCTGACCACTTGGAGTAATAGAGATGTGCAAGAACCCAGGGGTTAAGTGAATCAGCACAGTGTGGGATGACTGGGAGAGGAGCCTGGGCACAGCAGGCAGGGCTCACAGGTCTGCCACAGCAGTAAAATTAACAAAAACACGTTGCACTTGACAAAAAGATTGGAACAGAATGTTGGCAGTGCCTGCTCCTATTGTCCAAAGTGTTCTTTCCTAGAACCTTTCCCAGCAGGGAGGCTGGTTCACACTTGGCAAGGCCATGGAGGTTTCACACTTGTTATTGCTGTTTGCTCTTCCAAATACCAGGAGGAAATGTGATTCAGAAGGAGCACGCTGGAAGAGGGAAGTACGGCCATGCATTGGTGGGGAGTCACAAAAAGAAACCTTTAACACAGAGGCATTGAGGGGGACTTGCATTCAGAACTCAGAGCGGTACCTGCACAACCTGCTTGCAGATTATCCCTGTCCATTCCAACTCTGAATGGCTCCGAAGGGTGTTTTAAGTGAATTTCCTTTGCAGAGGTACCCACAGCCAAGTCAGCACAATAGGAACTTCATAGCTCATTTTACAGATGCTGTAGTGAATACCTCCTTGAGGAGCTGGAATTAGGCAGGATGTAACAGCCAGAAGAAACACTAATTCTCCTGGATCGATTTTATGTGAGCTCCTACCCTACACAGTGCTTTGCCCACCTGGAATATCATAAGCCGTTTAGATTCCTTCGCAGTATCTGGGTATTAGCAAAACTCGGGGGAGCGGCCAAATCCTGCTTCACTGCTGCCGGCAGCCAGACTCCTAAGCCTTGTGCACACTGGCCAATTACTGTGTAAAATCCCCCTCGGCACTCACCAAGCTCTGCTGTACTACCAGGAACCACCCAGCAGGCCAAAAGCATCCCCTCATGATGTGGACTGGTGCAGAAGTCCTTCCCAAGGATGTACAGCACGATATCTTCCAGCAGCAAAGGCGTTAGTTCTGATTTGCCGTGTGCTGCTGACTGCTGAAAGCTCTGCAAGGCCTCCAGGAAGTCGGGTTTGTTTAATGAGAAGCAGGGGAGCAGTAAATATTTCCAGCTTCTGGAGTTTAAGAGAAAAAGGAGTGGCCAGGGAAGGCGCTGTGACCCCCCTGCATCTGGCTTCTCACAACCTGAGCTACAGGTGTTGCTCAATGCAGAGTCGTGTGGGAGTTCCCGGGGATATATGTGGGAATAGAGCTGATTTCTCTTCTGTAAATAAACCTGCTTCTGCCCCAAGAAGTATGTGTCACTCCACAGAGATATTTAGATGTCCAACTGCCACTTAAGCATCTAAACACCTGTATAGATTTGTGTTTTGGTCCTAATTGTGTTGCTGCAGTCCATAATGTCACTGGTTTTGCACAGCAGGCACCAGATCAGAATTGACTGTGGAGAGAAGCACAGCCTGGCAGCCACTGGGTTTGATTTAATTGGGTTGGGCTGGTTTATGGTCCCTCGATATACGTATTTTTTATCTTGTTGAAAAACATCGTGTCTGCCAAGGCCGGCAGGAAAGTGGGAGCTGTCTGGAGGTGAAATTGCAGGCTGACAGGGACAACCCTGCTTGAGTGGAAGTAGACTCAAAAGGGTTTTGTGATGTCTGTCGGTTTATGCCATCTCTTCGTCACTGAGTTTGCAGCCCAAAGATTATTTTGGATGCTTGCCTATTCCCAGAAGCTCCATGTGCTCGGAACAATTTCAGCTCTGTGTTAAGACAATAATTATAATCAAATCTCATGCTCTGCTGCCTCGGCCAGTCACCTCCATGGAGCAGATGGGAAGGGGGCTCAAATCAGCAAGGGTTTTCCTCCAAGTGTACAACTGGCCCCATGTCTTCAGAAAGGGCTTTTTTGTTTTTCCCTTTGGCTCCCCTCTACTTCTCTCATGGCATCAGGGACAGGCTGCAGCTGGAAAATCGTGGACAGGGCTGGAAGTGCAGGGAGGGAGGGATAAATTTTTTTTTTGCTGCCTGCCTGCTGCTTCTTGTTCACACCCCCAGGCTGGGAGCAGGCAGGCAAATGAAATGGAGTTTTTGGTAGTCTCTCTGTGTCTGATGATCTTCAGTGTGAGCTCTGAGACACTGTGCTCTGCCTGGTTGGTTATTCCAAGTTCTATGTTTCCAGGAAGCTTAGGTCACAGAATCACAGGTTGGAAGGGAATCACAGGTTGGAATCACAGGTGAGGTTGGAAGGGACCACAGTGAATCATCTGGTCCAACCTCCCTCTCAAGCAGGGTGAGTGGTCAGAGAGCAGCCACTGACCTGCCATGGGTGTTGTGCTGTCCCGCCGTGGCCGTGAGCACATGGGGAGGTTGCTGCTGCTGTTGACAGTGCCACAATGAACTGATTAATTACCTTGTGCAGCATAAACACAGGGGCAGGCACAGACCATAAATTCGCCTCTTTGGAAGGCTGTCCCTCAACACATCCATCCCTCCAGTTTCCTCTGCAAATTGGGATTCAGGTCTGATGTGATCTTTTGTTGGATGATCTCTCTGTACTTTGTCACCTCAGTCAAAAAAGCAGGAGCTTTTTTGCTCAGCTCTGGTGCCATTTTCACCTGCAAATGCTATGTTAAGTCTTCAGAAAATTGTAAATTGAAAATTTTCTCAGAATGGGAACAAAGCTGCTGAATTGACTGGGTGCCTGTTTTAAAACACACCCACCCACTGCCTGTTGAGGGGACTTTCCTTAACCCCCCCAGCCTGTGTTGAATCACATGCTTGAGGTGGAAGAGCACCTTGCAATCCCCCTGTGAGTTTTGTTTCCACACAGAACCCCCAAAACAGGCTGGGAGTGAGAACCCTCTGCTTACCAGTGCTGGTCAGACCCAGACAGGATAATTAGAGCTCAGTCACCCAGAGTCAGTGGTGTAAGAGTGGCAGGTGCTCTCAGGGAAGTCGAGACACAGACTTAGGACTGGCCTGTTCCTTTCACTCACCCCCTTGCTGAAATGTCCCAGGCATTTAATGTTTTATTTTGTTTACAACAATGGTTGATGATATCTCCTTGGTACCATAGCTCTTCTATTATTTTTTTTTTCATTTTGGCTTATTAGAACAGGAAATTGCTTATAAATGTTATGTGGCATCGCTGGTGAATGTTTAAATTTTTACTGCTCTCTCAAGCTGCATCTTTAGTCCTCACTGGTATTTTTCCCCATGCACATTTTTTTCTTAAAGGCCAATGAAGCTGTTTGTGGCTTTCTACATTACAGTAGTTGCTGAGGTTGTTACTGCATTCTGTGACTGTGATTAATATGAGACGTTTGTTCTCTCGAAGGTGATTGCAATGATTGTTGTTCAAGTACAAAAACAAAGTCTGTGCAGACACTTCCCAGATTTGGGATCTTCACCAAATTTGTGATGGTGTTTTGGATCTGGATCCTTGCCTCGTTCACATGGCTGTCTGATTCACAGAATCACCTCTGGGGAGCATTTAAGAAATGCTTTATCTTTACAGGAAAGAGTCAGGCATCATCCACATGACAGCAGGGGACTGTGTCAGTCACAAAAGCCCTGACTTGGCAAAGTCTTTGCAGACTTTGCAAGACCTTCATTGGTGAGTATCCTTTTTAGAAACTCAGAGAACCTCTTGCCCACGACAGTGCCCAGCCACCAAAGTGATCTCCTCATTCCTGGCTATTTCCACATCATCCAGGTTTCACCCTGCAATCCCAAAGGTGTGACCAGAGAGCTGTGCCTCAGGGATTGTGGAACCATGCAATGGATTGGCTTGTAAGGGACCTTTAAAAGTCATCTAGTCCAATCCCCTGCAGTGAGCAGGGGCATCTTCAACTAGGCGAGGATGCTCAGAGCATCAGGATTGATTTGATACAAACATCTCCAAAAGCTGTTTGCACAGGGGTCTGTAAACCTCTGGCATTGTTATCTATCTCGGCTTCATGGGCCAGGAAGAGCTTGTGGGATCTCGAGGTTATTCCAGTGAGGAGGGGAAAATGATGACACTGAGGAGGAATGCAGCTCTCAGCCAAGGTGGTGGCACGTTCCTTGCTGCTCTTCTCCACAGTGTGATCCCCACATGCGTTCACTCTGGGCTGCCAGCTGCCTTCTCCTCTCCCAAATTCCCCTGCTAATCTCTGTCCTCCTCCTTTTTCTTGGATCCACAGGCTTCCCCATGTATGTTCTCCCCGTGTGTTAGGGGATGCAGAGATGTGGGGAGAGGTTGGTGAGGCTGGTGTAGCTGTTGTCTTCCTGGAGGAGATCAGCTATTTCTTGTTTTTCCTTTAATGGTGTGCAGCAGGCTCACACCCGCTCACAGAAGCAGCTGCCTTGATGAATATTTCCCAAATCATTACAATTTCTAGCAGTTAGCCTGCAAAAGGCCCAGCACTATTTGTATGGTAATGGAAGACTTTCTCAGAAATGTTTTGTAAGCAATCAGCTAAACTAATAGGATTTTATGTAAACCAATCTCTTTCTTTAGATCAGGGTGGTGTGTTTTTTTGTTGTGTAGGTTTTTTTGTTTTGTTTTGGTTTTTTTTAGTTTGTTTTTTTTTTTCTTTTCTGGAGAGGAGGGTAAGAGCTTTTTAATAAATGCAAATTGATATTTCAATGAAAATGGAAATGAGAGAAAAAGTTCATCACCAGGGTAAAATGCTGCGACTTTGCTCCTGCAGCAGCTTCGTGTCTGATTCTTTGCACATCCCCCAGCAGCCATGACTTATTTCTGAGGTGCTGAGGCATGGAACAATGAAAAAAGCTTTCTTTCAAACCATAGAAAAACATCGGCTGGGATGGTCTTTTCATCACCCCATCAAAGCTGTGGTTTCTCCTGTCCTGGACCTCTGCAGAGGGTCATGGCAAGTGGTCACAGAGAGGAGGCTGTAGCAGTTATTATTGCTCATTTCTGCTGTGGATCAGCAGCTCTGGTACTTTGTAACTTGAGCTTTTTGTACCTCTCCAGCAGGATTTGAGAAAAGTAAAGGATCAGAAATCTGATTCATGTCATGGGCTCAAAGTCCTGCTTTTAAGGTAAGTGCTTTGCACTGGGAAATTGTTCACTGCATTCAACTATGACCAAGAGCTTTTGGTGCAACCCCAAATGCCTTCTCACTTGGGACACAGCCAAGATAACTCTCTTGGTCCTGTTTCCCTCTCTGTTAAAAGAGCCTGACAGGTTACAGCAGATCATATGTGTGGAGCAAGAGCTGGCTAGGATTGCTACAGTCAATAATATAGCCGTTTTCTTGTTTGTATGTAGATAGATAGATAGATAGATAGATAAATATGTGAAATAATTAAATTAAACCGACTGATCTATAGACATGGACACTGGAAGTCCTGTGCAGGGAGTGGCGTAGTGAATAGATGTTCTCCTCATTAACTGGTGATACCAGCAAGGTATGCAAACCTCAGTGGGGAGAGGTAAATATGCCAGGTTACCACACCATTCCTTGGAAAATCCCAAACATCTTGGGTGGTAGAGAAAGCAAGTGATTTTCCACCATGCTGGACTTGATGTCGTGGGATGCTGTGACTCTGGGTGCAGCAGCAGCCACAGAAATGGGAGGCAGACTGGTGCCAGGAGGGACGTGTTGTGGTGGGACAGTGGTGGCTGAGGAAAGCACACAGCAGTCAGAGCCTTATCACACTAACACTGAGCTAAACCTACCTGGCCTGCCAGTGTTAATGGAGTTCATGTCCTACTGTGCCACCTGCCACCTGCACTGTGGGTCACCAATGAATCACTCTCTGCCATCGTGTCTCAAAATTGGTGCCCAAGGTCAGCTCGAGGTGTGCTTGTAAACCTTCAGGAGAGTAAAAATGAGAATCTGCCCATGGTGCCCTGACTGTGATGGAAACTTGGTTGAAGAAATACCTTCCTCCCTCTGCCCACTTTTTCCTGACCCTTTCTTTGTGCCTAGACAGCTGTTGGTGGTGCTGTCCTGTAAACTTTGGGGTAAAAATTCTTGAAAGAAATAATTTTTGGGGTTTATTTTTAGCATGTATTACTTCAGTGCAAAAGGATGCTGGAGAATTCATCAGCAGTAATTCCTTCTTTGAGGTGGATTCTCTCAGGAGAGAAAGACCTTGTTCAAGCTTTGGGCATGTGAAAGAAGATAAGTCTAATCAGTGTCTCATGATGTGAAAAAAAAATCTGACCTACAGATATATCTATTAGACTTGCCTGAAAATATTCAAGTTTTTATCCAACAATGGAAACCAACTTTACAACTAGAAGGGTCAAATCTAAGAGATGAAATAAACATTTACTCAAATATGTTTCCATATGTGAAACCATGTGGAACAGTATCAGCAACATGGGAAGAAAGAATGTGTGTTTTTACAGGGTGTGATCTTTTTCAAACCTCCCTAACAGAAGACTTTCCCAGAAGAGCAAGAGAAGAGCATGGTGTTTTGGTGTGCCACATTCCTGGTTAGATTCTTTCCAGGCATATTACTGCATTTCCAGGCATTGCAGTTAACACTGACTAGATTATTAAACTGAATATTTAAAGTGTTGTGTGGTTTAAAGGCTTTGTGAGTTTGTCTGGGCTACATTAAGTTTATACGAGTGAAAAGTCCTTCTTGAATTACAAAATTTACTAGTTTCTGCTCCTCTGACGTCTCAATCCGCTCCTGGAGAGGCATTCAGTGGGGCCTTGAAAAGTTTGTTTAAACAATTCAGTTTCTGGAAGCTATAATTCTTTGATTTGTAGCATTTATTGAGTGCTATAATCTCAGCATTAACTCAAAATACTACCGAAGTTTCAAATTGCATCAGATTTTATATCTTCTAAAGTAAAATGAACAGAGTATATCCAGAAACCTCTCCTGATACTCACAAGGGATGCTAAAACCAATTTAAAAACCAATCAGAAATGTTCAACTGAAAAATTCTTTTATGGAAGCAACAGTTTTTTGCAAAAAATCATATTCCTGCTTTGATTGGTGAAAGTGAAACAAAATCTTTCACTGTGGTTTGGATCTACCACACTGAAAAAAAAAAGTCTCTTTTTACAAATGAATCCAAACTCTTTCAGGAATGGTTGCCTGCATTTTAATCTGTTGTACTTCGGTTGCCTCCTGTGGATCAAGGCCACTTATAAATGGTGTGTGCCAACAACACATGGAAAGACCTGAAAAACTCTCCTTCCCACTGCTTTTTCCTCCTGTCTCTAAGTTCCTGTGCTCAGAAGCATTCTGCTGCCTGTGTGAATGGCAGACGTGGGGAGGGAGTTTTCTATTGATCAAACAGTTGCTGGTGGAAACACCTGAGCAGTTGGTTCTTGTGCATTTTTATCATTGCAGGAATTTTGGAGGAAAAGTGACAATCCTGTCTTCCCACTGGCAGAGAAGAGCAAGAAGGGGCTGATGTTCTCCAAGTGCAACAAACGACTTCTGCACTAGTAAGGTTTTGTATTTCATAGCAAGTTTTCAAGCCTGAACCCAGAGATGGTTGCACTAAAGATCCCCAATAGTGGGAATGTGTGCACTTCTGTGTTGCTCAGAACATCTGCCTTTGAAATGTTGAGATCTTCTTCCTTGATTCAACATCTGTTTGTGTCCCTTGGAATTGTCGGGCTGTTTAGTTGTTCCTTGTCTAGTTTGCCCACCTCCCCAAATGAAAGATGTCTTTCCTGTTGCAAGATTGTTACAGGCCTCCCAGGACATCCTGAAGTCTGTCAGTGCTGCAGAGCCCACACAAAGACCCTGGACAGCAGACCCAACTGGGGATGTCCTTGTTTCCTCCCTGCTAATGGGAAGATTTGTGTCATAGGTTGGATGAAATAGGTACAAGGCTCTCCTGAAGGATGGAGAGGCTAATTTTTAATTAAATAACTCAAATCAGGAAATCCTGCACCCCATGAAACAAGCTCCTCTCCCTTGTTTTCTTCATGTACTATTGAATCATTTTAATACGTGAAAAGAGTATTCCAAAGGTTGCAATTGTAGTCTATTTGAATGCACTTAACTATTACCCAGGTTTCTTCTGCCATAGTCTGAAGTTGCTTCCCCTTGTGCTGGCTGTAGCTCCCAGCTGTGTAAACTCCCTTTATGATCAATGGAGGAGAAAACATGTCATGTCAGAGCACATCATCCCATTCTGAGTGTTCTGTTTGGCCAGACACCCACATTGCAGAGGCTGATGTCTGGTGAGATGCAGACACTCTCTTCCATGGCTGTCTTTTTACCCCAGCTACAACTAATTACAAGAGGAGTGAATGGGTCTTTTAAATTATCTACCCAAGAATCACTTGGTAAAGTTACAAATTTCATAACACTTTTGAGCCTTTTTCCTCATGAAGCAACTATTATTCCCTCTTAGTAAAGTAGTTACAGACTTCAAGGTGTGCCAACAACAGTTTTCAGGTTGTCATTCACACTCTAATCATGTATCAATGATTTTCTCAGATGTCAGGATTGAAGAGTTTGCCTGTTTAAAATATTTTAGGATCCATCCACTTTGGCTTCTCTCTGGATTTTTCATGGCATTGAAAAACACAGTGGCACACTTATCCTACTCAGTTGTTTCCATCTGGAATCACACACCAGTCCTTGCAGGATAGTTCATTTGGCCTAAAAAAGTATTATGGAATTGATTCTCTTAATTTGGTGAAAATCTACCTAAGAGATAAGTTGTAGCTGATCACAGTTTCAAAATCTCTCTTTTTGTGTTAGGTTTTGTTTTTGTTTTTTTTTTCAGGAACAGAAAGCTTCATTTGAACAATCTCCACTTAAGTTATGCATAACATTTATATATAAATAAATATTGAATATAAACGAATATTCATAAAATTATAATTTTATATGCATATTTAATTCCTCTAGTATGTATAGAGGAGTTATTCTACCACTCTCCAGGTGCCTCTCAAAAGCAGGTAAATGTGATTAATTCAATATAACAATAGACAGTAATTTGACACCGATGCTGAAACCAAACAGTGAATTACATCAGTGTTCTGCTGTATAGATGGTTGTGATTGCCAGTGGTATAAGTAGTTTCAGTAAAACAAGTCTGCAAGGATGTCTCCCAAAGTTCTGTCTTGCTTTCAGGACTGACCAACTAGCTGGGAAGAACACATATGTTAAGAGTGAATCGAAGGTGATTGGGAAGAATCCAGCACAAAATAAATAGGAACTTTTTTATTTCATCTGATGACCAGCAGGGAGGACCCATTCTTAGCCCCTCTGCTGGGGCAGAAAGACCAGCAGGTTAGGAGACAACTTTTCCACTTTCTCTTCTCCAAGCAACCACATCAGAAATATTCATGAAGGTAGTAGAGCCTTGGCAGCCTTTTCTTGGGACTCATCCACCTGCAGTCCAAGTCCAGCCTTGACCCACTGGTTGAGTTTGTGCAGGGCTGTACAAACCCACAGATAAGTACTAAGTGCTGATATATATGTTGCATTCCCAATGGTGTCTTATTCTTAACCAGTATTTTAAACATCTTCTGTCCTACTGGTCTTGATAGTGGTGTTTCAGGATGTTGGGATTTGGTTTTTTTTAGTGCCTTTAAAAGAAGTAAGACTGACATGCAGATTGCTGATAAAATGAGATGCCTTTAAGTGTGAAAAACTGTCTAATCTCAAACACTTATCATTACACTGGAGACTTTATCTAATTGCTGTTTTAAGGACTTGGGAGCTGTAGACAGGAGAGACAGAAACTTGGGTCCAGACTTCCTTTGTGCTGCTCAGATGTGCTCCTACTTATGGGATAAATCAGAAGCAAGAGCCTGACTTAAGTTGGCTGTGCTATATCCCATGGTATCATGTCAACAAAAACCTTTGTCTCCTTCATAAAGGCTTTGACACAGTGAGCAGAGAAGATGTGGGATATCTCTAGGGCTGCTGTGACACAGGGACACCGAGCACACTGTGCTTCATGCAGCCTGTTTGTGGCCTTAGATGTAGAAGTGAAGCCAGGGTGGCTGGACCATACAAAAACTACTCATCCAACACCTTTGTGAGTCAGGGAACTGCTGCTCCTTGAATGCCTATAAATGACTTTCTGCAGAGTCATCTAGAGATGTGAACCCTGGTTTCTCAAGTCATCAGTATCCCCAGAACCCAAGAGTGCTTGACCTTATTCAATGCTCAGAATACTTTAGGCCATAATCTGTGTTAGGCCTCAAGGGATGGTACAAGAGTCTTATACTGGCAGGTGTGCTGCTGTAATCAGGGCTGGCTTGTATTTGCAAGACTATATAGATGTGTCTTCTGTGGCTTTTTTGGCTTTTATTGAATTCACCCACCCCATTTGTTATTTTTCTGAAGAAGAAAGTTGCATGAGTCATCTGATGACCATTTTAGAAGGACTCAGCTGTGGGGCTGATGCTGCAGTTTGCAGAGCAGGGCTGGTACTGCAGGGATATATCATTTCAGAGTGGTGTCAGTATTTCATACAACTGCAGCCCTCTCTGCTGACTGTGATTTATAGGAGCAATCCAATGCTCTGGCATTTCCATGGACTTCCAGTCTGAATCAGAAATGTGCTAAACACTAAAATCTGTCCTTTGTGCTATTGACATCTACAGTGCAAGTTCCCATCCCATGAAACGCCAAGCTTAAATTTCAGAGTGGCAGGTTAAATTAAAAAGGCATTGAGATGGACGGATAGGGAGTGGGAAGTAGAAGTTATCTGGGGTCTTGTAGATTGTCCACAGTGGTCCCTTGAGCACGGGATGGCCCCTTCTGCACTGTGGAGCTGTGTTGGATCCAACACGAGCTGCTCCAGCTGGGGAGCAGGTGTGCAGCAGCAGTGACCTGGTTTGGGAGCAACCTCTGCTAACCCCTCCAGCATGCCAAGATAAAGATTGGCCATATGTTCCAACACACACTTTCGTGCCAAAAGGTCATCTTCCTAGTGGTCTTGTAGAGAAGCTGCACTCCTGTGGAAAAAAAGTCTTAAGATATTCCAGGAAAAAAGAAAACCACTGCTCAAACAGTTTTCTGCATGGACAGATAATCTAAACCCAAGGTGTTTAAACATCAGGGATTGTTCAGTTCTGCTTGATTCCTAGCTGAGTCATTACAAAGTGTTTGGATGAAAAGGGAGGATAATGGAGCCATAGCTGAAGGTCCCAGTACTGCTGAATAAACTAAGACACAAGAAGTCCTGTTTCCCCGCAGCCCTGCTTGAAGTATCATCATAGAGTTTCAGGGCACTGATCTTAAGGCCTGAGAGGTTGTTAAAAAGTCCTGGCTGCTGTGGTATGATGAGGAAGGTGAGTCTGCAGAGCCCATGGTGATGGTTTGGGGCTCCATTTTTGGAAATCAGTTTGGGATCTTTAGAGCCAAATCTGACGAGCATTGGGACTCCTAAAACCCTGGTACAGAAAAATTCTTGATATCTCTTTTCCTTTCTAATGATCCCACTTTGATTTTCACGAGTATGGGTGAAAGTTGAATGCTTACCAGAAGTTAACTGCCTGAATACCCTGCAGATTGAGATCTAAGTCATACCTGAAAAGGAAATCATTCCTGCCTGACTTACATGCCTTCAGAAGTGTTAGCTATCATCTGACCAGTAAAATGTCCTAGAAGCACTTGAAAATTGCAGATGGGAAAGGACCTCTTATTGTATTAGTCCCATTTTCTGCATAACTGAGGAAGACACGAGGTGATACCTAACTGCAGCCAGAAATAAAAGCTACATGATTACAAAGGCAGCTAAACATTCTTTTCTGCTCATTCCTTGGAAGTGGGACCATCTTTCCAGTGCTGCCATTCATTCTTGCTTATCACATTCCATCAATAGATCTCTCAGTCAAGTCCTTATCTGCAGTTTATAGAGCACTGTTCTCTGCCTCACCTTTCCTGCATGAGAAATCTGCAAGCAGCCTGAAAAGAATTTATAGGCTTCCTGCATATTCTTCATATACTTACACCACCTTAAACCATTTTATTCTGTCTATGATTTTGTGCTTGCAGAGCTTTTGCTGTGCTCATATCAGCCCTTGACAGAGAGCTTTCTGTAGTCTTTTCCCCACGGGAACACCAGCAGATCCTACCCCAGCTCCAGGGGTACAGGGGCCTGAAGCTGTGGCTGAGCTGCTGGCATTGGTGTGTTCATGCTTCTTGCTTACCTGGTCTGGCTGAAAATGGCTCTGATGACACATATCTCATATGGTCATTTTTATTTAGCAATCCCAGTCATCCCGAAAGAGAAAACTGCCTACAAGGCTCTGGAGATTCAGAAATCTCCCCCCTTTTGTCCCTCTAATCTGGTGGAGGGAGGATGTGTGCCTGGTGTGAAGAAGGAGGGGGCACTGTGCTGCCTGATGTGCCTTGGTGACCCTTTCAGGCCTTTTCTGCTGCAGCTGCAGTGCCAGAGGGAATTTGGGGGGCTGTGGCAGAGCCATGGCTGATGGACTGACCAGAGGGCTGGTTGGAAAAAACGGGGAGACTTTGGCAGAAGACATTTCTGAGATGTGTTTCTTTGCTGGTGGAACAACAAGCATGTTAGTCAAGCGGTATTAAACTACACGTTCTGGCTTTAGCTTGTACCAAAGCCAGGCAGAGCGTGGGGAGGGAGCTCTGAGTTAAGCATTTGGTCAGTCGTATTGTAAAACCTCAAAACTAAGCCAGAAGTTTGGTTGGTTAAAGCTCCAGAAGGGAAGCAGGAGCCAGCATCCTCTGTTGGACTGTCTTTGCTGGAACTGAGGTTTCATTCATATGCTCCTCCATCAACAGAAAACTCAAGCTTGTTTTCCCCAAAGTGCAGTGCTGGATGTGTCAAACTGAGCTAACAGACAGCAGTGGGAATCATATGGGCTCTGACATGCTGAGTGTGCTTTTTAAATTTTAGGACTGTCCCTCTTGGCCCTTGGAACTATACTTTGAAGTGCAATGGAGACCTGGAATCAAAATTCCTGGAAGTCCACATAAATCTGAGTCTCACCTGTGGCCTCAAGCACTTGATATGAAGGTGTTTGCAAATTAATCTGAACACCTCCAGGCAAGGTAAAATCAGCCTCATTTCACTCTTGTATGAAGGCATTTTATGCTCCCAGCTGCAATGCTTCCTGGAGAGCTGGTCACAATCTCTGAAGAGAACCAAGTAGAACTGGAAAAAGTCCAGGAATTGGGTAATGGCTGTGAAAGAACGAGAGCCTCTGGAGAAGGTCCTCTCTGAGGTTAGGGTTTGGTCAGCCAAGAGATGATTTTGACTCATTGCTGTTTTACACAAAGTAAGAACTAGTAGCCACAAAATTATTTCACTGGAGTAGTTTTAACCCGGAGTATAACTGGGATCACTTGATCTCTTGGCACAGCTTGTTTTAAAAGCAAAGGTGGATTCAGAAAGGTCTTTGACAAATTGTGATGAGGTCAGTACACGATGGCAACTGAAACAAAACAGGGGTCCAAATGCCACATCCTGTTTGAGCTGTTGCTAAACTTCTGGTTTGTCAGAAGCTGGGGTTTGGCTAAGAGTTACATTCTCTTCTTCTCATGCAAATCACAAGGCCTTGGGCTCTGGATGGACCTTTGCTCTGACTAATGTTCAGGCTCTCACACTTGGAGTTTACCTGGCAGCAAGTCCCAACAACGTAAGTTAAAATTGAACTGCCAACACTTGTCAAGGATGTAACATTTGTTTGGATTGTCCTGGTTAGTGTAATTTTTCTTCTGTATATTGAGTTATACACCCTAGTATTGTTTCTGCAGTAAACCAATCACACCCTGCTAGCATTTTTGTGGCCTATGAATCTTCTATTTCCTTTCTTCTTGCTCATTTATGGTCATGAGACTAAGCAGCAACAGCTGGAGATTAAAAAAGCATATTGTGATTTTTCTGTATGTGCAGGAGGAGAACTTCAACTAAGTTTCAATTTCAGAAGGTGCTGACATTCAAAGCATTTTTAAGATTAGGTCAGACTAGACAGCTCAAAACAGAAAGGTCCAAAATCACCAACCACTTTTATAACTGGTGCTAGAGCCACCAGAAATAAATCAACCCTCACATAAAAACTGCAGGTAATTACTACCTCCGTAAGAATGTGATTCATGAGTTTGTTTTAATCATTATGCAAATGAAAGGTAAGCCCTCACTCACGTTGTGATAGATTTGATGGCATTTATTCCCTGTAACAAAACAGGATCATTAACGTTTCCTGGCATTTGGCAATCAGCAAAGGCCTGATTTTGCCTCTGTGATGAAACGACTCAAAGCATAAATACAGTGTTTCTTGGTGTGCATAATGATGCTGGGGCATAGTTCATGTTTGCAAGTGTTATTCTAATTGAAGAGAAGGAAAATAAGAACACTTATCATAAACTTTACACCTTTGTTGCTGAAGATCATAGAATCATCAAATGGTTTGGGTCAGAAAGAACCTTAAAGATCATCTAGTTCTAACCCCCCTGCTGTGGGCAGGGACACTTTACACCAGACCAGGTTGCTCAGGGCCCCATCCACCTTGGCCCTGAACACTTCCAGGGATGAGAAGGTCAGAAGGAAACTCTGCTAAACACATGGATGCACTGCTGGTGCCCTGTCCTGAAGGGCTGTGATGCTGCCTGGAGGTATTGACATCATTTGCATGCCCAAATTTGACACATAGGATGAGAGCTTCATTTCCCTGTGGACAGTGGGAAGGACCTGAAAATCCCTCCATTGCAAGGAACACTCTCCTTTCCTGCACATCCACATGGCTTCTCCCAGAGTGGCACCCCAGCCTCCTGAAGTGCTGCAGTACGTGCCTGTTTGCTCACTCGCAGCTGAAAGCCCAGGCTGGGCGGGAGCACTGGCAACACCTCCCAAGGGAGTTGCAGGTGCTCACTGTACGTATTGAAAAATCCTATTTCCAGCTGTGAGCTGGTGCAGCTCCATCCAGCTGCAACCCTGACAGTGTTTGTGCCTCTCTGATTCACCAGCACTGTTTCTTTGAACGAGGAACTCTTTTGTTGCTGTCGAAGTGTTGCTGACATAGCCTGCAGCTATGAGCAAATGTTGTGTGGCTGCAAGCTGCAGCACTGGAGAGACAGGAAGCATCTTCAATATTGACAAAGAGCAGAACGGGGGTTGTTTAAATTGTGCACAGACAACTTTTCCATAATTAAGGGAGCAACAGACATGATCCCTTGCTTACAAATGAAATGACTACAAAAAGCAGCACATGACATACACGTGTGTGAGCAGAAGTGATGGTGAAAGGGACCTGAGATGATTCCCAAGGATGGGCTGTACATGTCTATTGTTCCTTCGTTTCCAGCTGGCAGCATGGAAATCTTGTGCCGTGTTCTCAGCAATTAGACAGGGTACCATGAGCCCTAACTGGGAGCAGAGTCCCCTCATGAGGTTCTGTACCCTTTTGAGTGCTCTTCTGCATGCTGGAATGATTTAACCTGCAAATAGAGCAGGTGGAGTAAGAGATCAAATCAACCTATGTGCTTGGTTCCTATTCTCAGGGGCTAATGTATGTGTGTGGTTGCTTCCTTCCTATCTACAGCTTTATCCTATTTTTGTTCTTGGGAATGTGTGCCAGTGCTGTGCCTTAATACTCGGGGGGGAAAAAAAAAAGGAGACTTCTGCTGGGTAGTAAAAAATGTGCATGGAATAACTGCTGGGAGAGGTAGTTTGGATGTTGCTGGGGTTGAGTGCGAGCTTTGCTTCCAATATTTATGAGAGCATGAAGCACATAGGTTACAACTGCAGCATGTAGGCACTGCACAGATTGCTCAGAGAAGTAGTGGATGCTCCATCCCTGGAAATGTTCAAGGCCAGGTTGGATGGGGCTTGGAGCAACCTGCGATAGTGGAAAGTGTCCCTGCCCATGGCAAGGGGCTTGGAACTGGATGGCCTTTGAAGGTCTCTTCCAACCCAAACCATTCTGTGATTCTGTGATTAGAGATGTGCTCACCTTCTAGCCATCCTCTTCCAGTTGCCACTTGCTCTGCATTCCCTTCTTCCTAAGTCTTCAGTGCCTTTCCCTAAGCAGAAACTTCAAGAAGATTTTCCAGACCCTTCTAACACCACTAACACTTCTGAAACACCAGGCTGTGATCCCATGGTCCAGGCCATGCTGATGGACATGTCCTCGTGTCCCCATGAAGTCATGGGGGTTTCTCTTCCATGTTCTCCTGGTCACTGAGGGTTGAAGCTTGCTGCTCTGCTCACAGGATGAGGGCCAGCACGGGCAGCCTGTGCTCGGCACAGCTCTCATCAAGCACTGTTTAAAATGGGCACAGGCATCCAGGTCTGTGCCAATGCTGTAATTTAGCAGCTGGCATATTCCAACGCTTGCAAGTGGGATCAATCTTTTTTTAATCATTTATGTTTAATTATTGTTTCCAGATAGATCTCTTGTGTTTTATTGCTACCGAGTTTCTGAAGAACATATTTTAAGCTTGAACTGAAAAGCTTAATGTCATCCAGCAAGAACGAGCTTCAGTTAGGAGACTTCTCCCATGCTTGGAGCTCTTGGGAAGGTCAGGGGTTGAATTCACTGAAATATTTTGCTTATATCTTGTCTGACTTGTGCTTACAGCTGGACCATCCTCAAAGGAGGCTGAGATTGCTCAAGCTTTGCCCAGTAAAATTTTGGTTATTTCTAAGGAAGCTTTCAGAGCCCTAGTTACAGCACCAGTTTGTCCCCGTGCTCTAGTGCTGTGTAGGGCTATCCCATCCCAGAGGCAGGACTTGGTATTTGCTGTGTGGAACTCCACAAGGTCCCCATCAGCCTGTTTCTCCAGCCTGTCCAGATCCTTCTGAATAAAGCCCTGCCTCCAATGTGACAACCACTTAATCCAGGTTGGTGGTGTTGTGAACGTGGTGAGAGTGTGCACAGAGCTGGCCAAGAAGGGCTGATGGTAGAATGCAATGGGTTTGACCTACAAGATACATGGGGAAGTAAAGACTCAAGTCCCCCAGCATCATTCCTTGAAAGAAAAGGGGTCAAGAGCTGGTGAGTCTTACTGTGGTAAGTGGCTCAGGGTGGTTCTTCTCTCTAGATATTATAAGACCTGTATTGCCTTTCTGTTGTCCTGGAAGAGAAGCATTCACCAGGGTCACTGCTCAAAGCCCCCTGCTATTGTATGTGGCCAAAAAGAAATGGCATGGATTCACAAGGCTTCTTGGCAACACCCTTATTTCCTAATAAACATTTAATTTCTCATTAAGTAATTGGCATTTAATTGTTATTGCTCAGGATAATTAACTTTCCTGAACTGTCTGTTTACTTGGGCTATGGAGAAAACAAATAGTAAAGACTGATTTCAGCTGCCACATATAAGCTATTCCCTTCCATTTTATAGGATAATTCATGTTGGAAGGGGTCTCAGGAGGTCTCTAGTCTAACATCCTAATCAAGCAAGGCAGCTATGAAATCAGACTGGGTTATTGTACATGCTATGTTGACGAATATGTTTGAATCACAAGTGTTGCATTTGCTTGTGGTGCAAACATTTGCAGATTTCCAGAGCATTTGCAGGCCTCCCCATGCATGTCCACACTTTGCAGGGGTGCAAAGATGGAGCAGACTCCTTGCTCTCACCCCATGGGTTGTGCAATGTGGCATTTTGTTTATGAATGACTTTGGCTATCGATGCCTTTGATTGCAATATGCATTACCATATCAGCCTTCATCTATTGAGAAATGAAAAATCATGGATGACAACACCCCTTTCACTATTCAAAGCATGAAGGAAGATGATGCTGGTAATTGGGTGTTTGCTGTCTAAAGGAGGAAGTTTGTAATCCATTGCTATCGCTGACATGTTGCTTCTGTAAACCCCCAAGCCATGATTTATCTCAGCCATTTAATATCTGTGTGGAGGGACAGAATGGCATATTCAGGATGAGCCATTATGGTCTGTCTGTTTGGGAATACAGAATGTTTTATAATCTTCTGTGGATATTTTTTACTTTAAATGAAGGAAATTAATGGCTAAATTCTGCAGAGAAATAATGCCTGATGGGAAGCACTGTTTGAAGGACAGTGCTACATGAAAGTGAAATCGTATTTCTCTTTCAGCATGATATCTGTTTTCTTTTAATCACAGGAACGAAGGACTAGAGTTTCAGCCTTAACTGTTAATTTCCTGTCTATTGTCTATTCAAACAAGATCCTGCTGTATCATCTACAATAAATACATTTAGAGACAGGGCTGAAAACTGTGCCTGCCCTCTGCCCCTCTCCAAGGGCAGCTTATTCCTGCAATGTGGGCCACCCTCTCCATGCAATGCAAGGGCTAAAGCAGCCTGCTGAGTACAGAAGTGGGTGCTGAAGCATTGAGGAAAGGGCAATAGAGGATAAAAATGGGCAATAGGAAATAAAAGTAGCCAATAGAGCCATGTAAAAATTCAGAAAGATCATAGAATCAAAAAATGGTTTGTGTTGGAAGGGACCTTAAAGATCATTTAATTCCAGCCCCCCTGCCATGGGCAGGGACACCTTCTACTATCCCAGGTGGCTCCAAGCCCCATCCAGCCTGGCATTGAACAGTTCCAGGGATGGGGCATCCACAGCTTCTCTCTGCCCAAACACATTCATCAAGTTGGTCGAGGAGAGGACAAAACTGAGCAGCAGTTTGGACCATGCCAGTGAGTGCAAGGGCAGTGCAGATCCCTGGTCACAATCACTGCAAGAAGTATTTTGATTGAAGTATTTTGATGCAGCTCCCATGCAGGCTGCATTCAAAAAGGGATTGTGTGAAATTGTTTGAAAAAGGGTATTTACAGTAGCCAGAGTGTTCCCAGGGCTAGCCCAGCCTTCTGCTCTTGTCCAATATTAATGGTAGAGCAGGGCAGAAATATTTAGGACAAATTGTTAAAAATACAATTAAAAATAAAATAAAAATTAAGGGTGATACCTATTTTTTATTTCTTATCAGAAGTTTTGCTGCCTCGTGGTTAGTAGATACTTTAGAAAACTTTAGCTTAAGGAAGTACTGGTTTTGGACTGACACACCTACATTTACTCTTATCAATCATGAGAAGCTACAGTGAGGGCAATATTTTTTTAAGATGAGTTAAACATACATACCAGGACTGATGAGATTTTTTTTTAAGCTTACAATTCTGTAAAAAATACAAGTGATCTTATAAGAATCCAAAACTGTGATGCTAAATGTCTTGAATTATTCATATGATCTTATTCAGTGCACTGTGATTATTTCTGATGCTTCAAACTCCTGGATAGCTTTTGATGCCTGTATTATTTCTATGTAAATTCCAGCCATTAGTTGGTTTTATCAATAAGGTTCAGATTGAATCATGCTTCCCCTGCAAATTAATGCAGGCTTAGACAAATCCAAGAGAAGATTCAAACTATCAAATCACAGACTGTTCGATGTGGGTTTAGAACAAAAACATGTATATGTTATTTCAAGCTTTAGAAGGTGGTAAGTGAAAATATTAGCATGTATAAGGACATTTAGCAGATTGATACACATGGAAGAGTGATCCAAGCCGCTGGCTTGGAAGGCTTTTAGGATGTATGGATAGACTCTTAGTTCTGCCACAGACTCAGTACTTCACTGTTTCCAGCCTGCAAAGCAGAAGACGTTAGACTGGGTATTGACTCATTGTCACTATAGCTAAATTAAACCACAAAAATTGTTTTCAAACAGACTTAAAGATCAAATTTGAACTCATAAAAGCAAGAAACATCAGGATAGGGCTGAAATTGTCTTTCTAATTCACCGTGACGTGCCTTTGGGCTGTCTTTAGCAGAAATGTCATGTGCCATTGATTGGAGCCTACCCAGTGCAGAGCCCCACAGGGAATGGTGTGGCACTCTGAGCTCTCAGTTCTCATGCCTTTCTGCATGAGATTCTGCCTCTAATATAATTTTATTTCATTATTGTAGTGTTAATTTATTTCAGACTACTATTTTTTTTTAATGCCCTTTCTTTTGTCAGCAAAGGAGGGGAAATGTATGATCAGCTTTAACAGATGGGGATTTTTCTGGGCAGAGCACAGTCAGTGCAATGATTGGTTCAAGCCTGTAGACACCCAAAGTTGTAGCTGGAAACCTGGTCTATCAATTCATTCCCCTAAAGCAGTGATGAAACTGATTTGGTAATAAAAAACTGGTTTACTAGTAAATGCTTACATTTCTCTGGCCCAGTACACTGTGGGAGATGCTGTTACAGAATGTGAACAAAACCTAATTTCTCCTGGTATTGACCACTACAATGTCTCAAAAATAAGTAGTATAAAATTTTAAAGGAAAGCTGGTGCAGCGGAGGCCAGTCTGGACTGCCAGGAAAGGCAGTTTAACCTCATGTGAAAATAGTGGACAATAGCAAGATTCAGACAGGAATCTGGGCTCTAAAGTAGAGGAGACACTTGAATCCATCTTTACTGCAGAGAAAGATTACACCTACCATAACTAGAGGCATCCTGAAGTCTGTTCTCCCCTTAAAACATATCCTCCTTCTCTCCCTCCATCTACCCATCTTTTAATCAGATATTTAAATATGCTCATTATTTTTTCAGCACACTCCTTCTCCAGCTGGACCAGGAGCTGCTGTGGGAAGTGAGCAGTAAAGAGATGAATAAGTTTATGAAATTTAGGTGGAGTGGGGAATCCCTCATCCTTCCAAGGCTGGACTGGATGTCAGTACTCCAACATGCACTTATCCCACAGGCTCCCTGCAGCAGAGCCTGTAAGATCTCATTCCCCTCCATTGTACAGGACTGCATTGTTGATAAGCATATGAATAAAATGGGGTGGGATTGAGAAGGTTGCTTTCAAGTAATTGGTTCTTATAATATTTTTCAGGGATTTAACAATGTCCCACAATTTGTGGAAGATGGGGCTTAAGGTATCTCAGGTTAATGTAGGATTTATGTCCAAGTCCCAGCTGAGTAATTTATACAGAGATGACTGAGTAAAGGGAGTCACCATCTTCCCTGGCTGGACTTTGTTCAAGAGAAGGCAATTTGGTGTCTATGTTCTAGGACAGAGTTGGTGGATTCAGTGGTACACATGTGGGAAGGAGGAAAAGGGTTATAACCCAGTTTTTCACATCACATTCTCCCATAGTCAGTACAGGCAGTTCTCCCTGGCAGGGCTCAGGTTTGTTTCTTCCTAACATCTGCTGCTTCTTGTCATCCCCTTCCTGGGAAACACACACATGCACACTGATGCTGCTGGACCACACAGCAGACAGGGGCTAGGGATGCAAAATATCAGCTTACATTTGCCTTCTGTGGACTCACTGGACTCGCCTCACCCCATGCACTTTTTTTTCTGCTTGCTGCTGCTTGGAAACCAACCCCTGCATTTCTTTGGTCCAGCAGGGAAAATTCTTGGCTGCAAAGATGAATCTCACAATCTGGTCTGCAGGCCAGCAAGCCCTGGACAGCTTCCAGACACAGGATCTTTCAGCTGTGGGGATTTTCCATTGAGGGTATTCTGCTGCCTCTTGAAATATTGAGAGAGATGCATTGCAAGAGTGGCTTTTTGCTGACAATCACCCCGAAAGGCGAGAGAAAAAAACCAACATGTGCTTTCCTACAGAGGCTGGTCCCAAGCCCTGCAGAAGGCTGGGGACTGAGGTCAGCCCCTGGACAACTTCCCACGAAGAACTGGCCATTGGTGTGCCTACAGTGTTTTGAGTCTTGTCTGTCCAGCCAAAAGGGCAGCTGTTGCCTGTATTTCCACAGCCCAGAGACTAAAATGTCTAACTGCATGAAAAAGCAAAAAAAAAAAAAAAAAGGAGAGATGGTTTCTCTTACTATATTTTTAGGCATATTGGGGGGAAAGGCTAATGCTGTCCAGTTCCTCACAACTTATTTTTATTGTCTTACAGGTGTCTGAAGCACCCCTATCCCTATTTTCTCCTCTTTATGAAATGTCATAAACCACGTGTTATGAAGGGAAGGCCTGAAACAGGTTGTTATAATGGGTTGTGATACATCTGGGATTTGTCTGTCTAGGAGTGAAACCTCAATGGGGAGGTGCAATGTTCCTCATGAAGATGGCAAACTTCTCTTGCCTTCCATCTGTGGAGAAGTGGCAGTAGTTCTGGGAAGGGAAGGCTGGTCTGGAGTAAGTAGTGCAGAAGTAGTGCTAATTTTTGATTTTAGGTCTTGTTGGGTTACATTAAGCACTGGGGGATTCTGTTCCAAAACCACAGTTGTGCAAATATCTGCTTCTGGGGTGGTGTTGCTGGGGTGGTTGCTTGTGAGTCAAAGGCTGATTTGGACTAATTGCCAGGTTTTCTGAAGTTATTCTATTTGGGGTTAAATGGCTCATCAGGGGAAGCTGTGTCTTTAAGCCAGTGCTTAAAATTTAATGTGCCTACTGGTGAATGGCACCTCTGAAGAGACCCAGATCAGCTCCCTTTCCGTGCTGGAGCACAGAGAAGTGCTTTGTTTTGGGAATGAGTTCTAAGAAGGCCAAGGTTAAAACTTATAATTTGTCCACAGAAGAAATGGAATGCTGTCGATGCAAATGGATACCAAGAACGTGGTGAAATTTGGTGCCACTGCTCTAGAAGAGCCATCATGCTCATGCTTTCTGCTTTGGACCCTCAAGGCCCTCTGAAGATATGGGTTTCTTACACACTACATGACCATGTGCTGGTACATTCTCCTTTCTCATAAAGCTTCCCCTACTAACTACTACTTCCTACTTGACAGCTTGAAGAGCTACATTTTTCTCCTCCGTATATTCAACTTCACTATCATTAAATGGTGGGGAACTGTAATATTTGCTGGGTGATTTCTAATTTTTTTTTTAATTGCCTAAAGACTTCTGTGTCAGAAGGGGAAGGTGAAACAGATCATGATAAAAGCAGTGGGTTTCAAGAAGACAGATATCAATGAACTCAAATTTGATAAATAAGAATTCATAACAGGTAAGACTAATAGAAGATGAAGTTGTCACTTTTTCAGAGTAAGCTAAGACTCTGACTGTCTGACAGAATTCAGACTGTCCAAACGCAAAAATAGGAAATTCAGTAGGTGCCAAGCTGGGTAGATGATGAAGGGTTTTTCTCTAACTTTAACACCAGACAGAAACATAGAGAAAAAAAGAAGAGGTCATATTTCTAAGAATAAATCTAAAAGAAAAGCACAAGCATTCAGGGATAAAACCAGAAAGGCCAAGGCACAAAATGAGACCTCAAAGATAACCAGAAATAATTCTGTAAGATCCATTAATAGAATGAGGGAGATCAAAGGGAGGATTGGTCTGCTACTCAATGGAGAATGAAAGCTGTCTGCAGATAATTACAATAAGCTTGAAGAATACTGGAGAAGGAGAAAAAACTTTTTTCCCAAAGTAGCTTGTGAATTACAGTCCAGTCAGATTAACAACAGTTCTAGAGGGAAAAAAAAAAAATCAACTATCATAAATTGCCAGTAATATTTTCATAAATAATTGGAAGATAAATAGCAGTCAACATGGTTTGGTCAAAAGCAAGTTGTGTTAAATCATTTTAATTTCCTTTACTGTGAAAAAATGTAACCAATCCTTGTGGATTGGTTAAAGGAGCCATAAAGGTCACATAGCTTGATTTGGAAACAAATTTAAGGTTTGCGTGGTGACTTTGCAGCAGGCATAAAACTGGGAAGGACTGCAAGCACAGTGGAGAAGGGGGTTATATTTGTGTGATACATTATAGAAATTTCTGAAAAAATAGGGCTACATTCAGCAGAGGACAAGTGAAAAGTATTCTTAACCAGGCACACTTTGCTAAGCAAATAGGCTTGGAAAGAACTGGCTGCCCTACAATTCTCCAGAACACTATCTTGGGTTATAACAGAGCAGAAATTACCTACAAGTAGGCAATGGTGTGCTGTCGTGACAATGACAAACATCCCACCTACAAGTTCAGACAGAGGGGCTCTCTGCCCTGCTCAGTGTAGGAATCTTATGGCCAGTTTTCATTAGTGAATTTTTAAGAGAATTTTGGATGTACAAATTCAATATACCTGGAGGTATTTAAGAAGAGACTGGATGTGGCACCTAGTGCCATGGTGCCATGGACAAGGTGGTGTTGGGTCAAAGGTTGGACTTGATGATCTCAGAGGTCTTTTCCAACCTCAATGACTTTGTGATTCTGTTCTCTTCTGATAAAGATTGTGAGGGAGTTGCCTTTTTTTTAGTTTTTATCTCTGATCTGTGAGTAAAAATTGAAAGACCAGGGATTATGGAGTGGCACAAAAAAAGGCTGAAGCAAGGCCTGTTGTCCACCTTCAAGTACATAAAAGGGTATTTCAAAGAGGACCAAGAAGGTTTTGTGTTCATGATGGTCAGGACAAACAGTGGTGTTTGTAAATTTACATAAGGGACATTTAAACTGAGTGTTAGGAAAGGCTCTTGAAGGACAAGGGTAGTAAACCTGTGGAATAGGTTTCTTAGGGAAGTTGTAGCTATAATTGTAGGGTCTTCAGGAAAAAACTGAACAAACATCTGTCAGGAAGGACATGTGCTGATACTGCCTTCAAGTAAAGGTATCTTTCATTGCTTCTAGGGCTTTTGTTTGATAACTCTGTCCAAGTCTAGAGATAAAAGTGACTTATTGGGAGAAATTCTCCAGGCTGCATTGTTATCCCTGTCCTGAGAAGGTGATGCTTTGCATAATTCAGTTCATTTATTGCTGTTCATTTATGTGTAATTAAATACCTGAGGTGAGCGGGGAGAGGGCAGTTGTCAGACACCATTATGGGAGGACTTGGCTCCAACTGATCAAAGATGCCATCATTTGGATGGTAGACATTCTGTTGAGGCAACATGATTCTGTTCATCACTCTTACTTGCTACTCCCTTCTCTAAATATGTTGTCTTTACTGAGAGAGCCTGGGGAGCTGTAAATCTCTGAAGAAATTCTCCATATGCTGGTGATTTTCAGGGAACTCTGCCATACATAATTTCTGATAGGAATGTTTGAAGAGAGAATTAATTTACTTCAGGTCCTTGATTATTCTGTCTTGCAATAAGAAGAGTATTGGCACCAGGCTGAAAGTTAAACAAGGTGTTAGTTGCCATTTTCTCTCTCTCTCTGATCTTCACATTCACAGTAAGGCTGTTGGAGTCACAAAGCAATGTGGGATGGGACATCCAATGCTCACCAAAAATCAGTATTTTGTAGCTGAAGTAATCTTTTTATTCCAGGAGCTTCTAACGAGTAATGAGACCATACTTCATATAACTCCTGTTAACATGGCAACCTATGAGCATGCATCCATCTATGAGCAAAGAGGCCTTAATAACACACCAGTAAATAACCTCACACATTTCTCTCTGTGAAACAGCAGACTTCCCTTAGGAGAGATAAAAGGATCAGGCAAGAGTCCTGTAAATTGCTTAACAGTGTCACAGAGATGAGAGGGATGACATGATCAAAATTATGATCCTTGAAAAGATTTAGATTCATGGATATTCAGTTCAAAATATATAATCAAATGATAAAAAAAAATCACAAGCCTGGCCATCAACCCTCACCCAGTGAATCCTTTATCCATAACTTCTGTTTGATTTCTGACCAATGTCTTCCCTAGGGCACTGGAGGAGGCAGAGTTTTCTACCACTGGGAAGCTTGTTCCAGTTGTTTGAAGAAACATGTTTGTAATGATGATAATTATTTTGATTTGCCCTGTCTTCATTTTCTAAGTGGAGAATCTTGCTACATTGCAGTGAAAAGCTCTGGTTTTAGTCCAGAAGGTGTTTGCAGATTGTATCTCTGCTGAAGAAACTCAGTGCACCACAGCAAACTATGGGGCTAATTCTATGTGTTTTCTTCTGAGAAAAGGCTTAAATGAAGAATACACTGGGGCATCACCTGAGGATAGAGCTTGACAAGTGGTGGCCTTGCATGATACAACAGTGGGACTACAGGCACAGTCCTTCCTGCAAAATGGTGTTTTGTTAGTGTAGAAATTTGATGCAGGAATTGGGAAGCTCTCTACGTCTACATGATAGGTTTGTACCATGTTTGGGTCTTCCAAGGAATGAAAACTCCAGTATTTGTGTTTTAATACTCATATTCTGACCTATCTTTCCTGATCTATCTTAAATACTTAAATACTTTATTTTTTTTTTAATTTTTGAAACAAACAGGTCAGTTAAATTCTAAATTCACCTTTTCCTTAGGTGATCTGGAATACTGCAGAAGTAAATATTTTCTGGGATTCCCTTATGAGAAGCTCCACAGTCTCTTAAGTGGGAATATAGTGACAAGTCTCAGTCTGTCACACCTGATTTAGCTTGGAACACTCAGGCCAGCAGCTGAAATACAACCACATGTAGACCAGCCATAGGTATTGCCCACATCTGGAGTTTAAACACGTGAAGCAAAGTTTAGTCAGAGGCAGTCAGTGTCCATCATAATTTGGCAAGTAACGTGGCTAATTATATTCAGCAAGAGTTACAGCACCTTTAAAGACAATCCAGCCCATGGACTGCTTTCAAAGGCAGTATCAATTTTGTAAGCAATGCACTAAAATAGATCAGAGTGACCTCTTAGCTTTGTTGGAAAATATTTAGATAGCATTTTAAAGGAGCTGCCATATTTGGCTATTCATTAAATGTATAAATCCGTGTGATCTGTCTTTGCCCATCTGGAGACTGCAATGTTAATGAGTTAACTGCTGAACATAGTCTCTGTAGAGTCACTTGGATAATTTGAAGCAGTGTTGTTTGAAACTAAGGATAAATACAGCATTCTATAAAATGGTCCTCATCCCAGCAATAATTGCTTCTGCACCACATAAGATGGTCTTGAATCACCCCATCAGACTTATTCCCAGAGCAGTAAGTCATACAGGCTTCCATAAAGGGACAGTGCATCCACTAGTAGATTCAGTAATTTTGTAGGGGAGTTGGCACATGGAATCAATTTGCTTTAGCAATCAGAGACTCTTTTTATGGCAGAGAAAGCAGCTAGTGGAAGAAGAAAATGTACACAATTTATATTGCACTTCCATGTTTAGGGTACCAGCAAATCACATTTCCCAACACAGCTAAGGTAATCTGTGGTTATTTTTATATCATTGTCAATGATAACTCTGCGCAAGAAATTTTTTTCCTGTTGAAATGAACAGGTTCTGTGGCACTCGTTCTTCATGCCCATAGTAGGTCTGTTTTTATAATTCTCAAGGTTCATTCAGATTCACCAAAGATTAATCTGACCAAAGATAGAAATCTACACTCCTGGTGCTGTGTGTCTTGACCTCTTTGCCAAAGGGGAATAAGAAGTACTTTAGATCATGAAGTATTGGTTGGTTTGTGGATGATCAAGGAAAATATTAATATTTGACTTTTAAAGTAATATATTAAGAAATTATTAATTTTATAATAGTACTATTAAGAAAATCTATGAATTAAGAAAGAAAATCTAACTGATTAATCATCAGTTAGCATTTACATCTGGTCAGGTGAACTGGATTACCCCAGTATATGTATAAAAAATAACTCCTGTCCTTCAAAATTCTTGGGTGGAGGAATACTATAGAAAGGGAAATTTGACAGTGTGGGATCTGGCAGGTCAGACAAATGCAAGTTCTTCCCACAGGAGATGGAAAACCTGAAAGATCTTACTTGGTAGAAGGGATCTTTCCTTTATAATAAAGATAAAAGTCAAATATATTCTGGGGATGAGATCTGGTGCCGAAACTTCCAAGGTAAGATCAGATACAGTCCAGTTCCCAGTCTAATGAGTGTTGTTTCAGGTAGGTAAATCTCTCTTCAGATACAGTCCTGGGCAGTTGAGGAACAAGATTTCTCCTACATGTTGCTTCTTAATACCTTTTAATTATTAGAAGTTACAAAAATGAAAGGAAATCTCATGCCTACAAGAATTAGGGCTGGAAGAATTGTTCTTCAAGATAAACTTTTTAAAATACCATGCGAAGTTGATGAAGACAAAACTCAGGTGGTGACTAATGCTCTTCTGGGTTGGAATCTCCCCAGGAGTCCTGAAATCAAAGCTTGTTGCCAGTTAGGGCATGTTATGGCAAAATGGGGCTAGTAAGTGAACAAGACAACCAATGCATTTCATGTGGCAGCACCAATTGGGACATTTGTGTCTGTCTTAAGAAAGTTCAGTCAAGTTTGGATCAAGCATTTAATTCACAGGCAAACCTGCAAGGCATTTCCATAACCTGCCAGAATAACCCTTTTGTCTCCAGCTAAAAAACACCTTTTATTGAGCCAAAAGTGAAATAAGCAAAACCACTTTCTGTCAAAAGTAACCATGACGCAAATGGTTTTATCTGCATGTAACCAAGGCAAGAAAACATTAACCAGCTGGTCCCCATTCAGAGGCATCTGTAACCATCTGGAGGGAGCCCCAGACTGCAGTGCAGCAGCTCAGTGTGGGACCAAGCATGACTCCCTTTGTGCCTGCCAGAATCAACACTCAGTGACTGGAACATGTTCAGAGCCTCCTTTTAACAATTCTCTAAATGGTCTTTACCAGGCATTAATGTAGCCTTATTTCCATGAGCCATATGGGACTTGTATGGTTCTGGCTGGCAGAGGGTGGCATTGGGTGGTCCTGTGATGTTGGTGGTCTTGGCACATGGATTTCAGTTCTGGAAAGAAGTGATCTTGAGATCCATTCTGTATGATGGCTGTTCTTGACAAGTTTGGGTGATTGCTGGTGTTATGGGGTCAGAAATGAGAGAATTGCCTATTTGTATTTGTACTTTTCCACTTCCCCACTCTGGCAGCTTCGTATTCTCATTGCTGATATTTCAGGACAGGTCTGTGGTTAATTACAAGTGGATCCTGTTATTCTGTCTACATGAGGATGGTTGAAGGTACTTTTCTTTGGCTTTACTACTTGGTAATGGTTTTCTTGTTTTTTTGGATATGAAGTTTGTTCATCAAAATAGTTGACCCAAACATACCAAATGATTCAGCTCCAGTACTGTATGAGATCTGCCGTCTGTCTGATGTGAGTACATGAAGCCTTAGAAATGCTGTGGTAACCATCAAGCACTCAAAGGGCTCTTAATGCATCTTCCCATTTATCCTATTGGTTTTGTACTTGTAATTAAGCTCTGAATAGAAAACAGGTGATGAAAGGCACAACTTCATTCACAGAGTCATAGAGTGGTTTGGGTTGGAAGGGAACTTAAAGCAGGGAACTTTCCAATAGTCCAGGTTGCTCCAAGCACCATTCAGCCTGGCCTTGAACAGTTCCAGGGATGGGGCAGCCGCAGCTTCTCTGGGCAACCTGTTACAGTTACACTCTCACAGTCAAGAATTTTTTCCTAACATCCAATCTAAACTTGCCCTTTGACAGTTTGAAGCCATTACCCCCTGGCCTATCACTACAGACCCTTGTCAAAAGTCCCTCTCCAGCTCTCTTGTAGCCCTTTAGGCACTGGAAGGGGCTCTAAGGTCACCCCGGAGCCTTCTCTTCTCCAGGCTGGACAACCTCAGGTCTCTCAGCCTGTCTCTACGGCAGAGGGACTCCAGCCCTTGAGCATATTTGTGGCCTCCTCTAGACTTGCTACAACAGGTCCACGTCCTTCCTATGTTGGGGGTCCCAGACCTTGTGCAGTATTCCAGGTGGGTTCTCACCAAGGTGGAGTAGAGGGGCACAATCCCCTCCTTGACCTGCTGGCCACAGACTTTTGATGCAACTCAGGACATGAGAAGTTTCTGAGCTGTGAGCACACATTGATGGTCATGTTGAACTGCTTGTTCACCAATACCCTCCAGTCCTTCTCCACCCAGCCTGTTTTCCTGCTTGTGATCGTCCCAACCCAGCTGTGGGAACTTGTTGAAATTCATGAGGTTCCCATGGGCTCAAATCTCCAGCCCGTCAAGGTCCCTCTGGATGAAATCCCTTCCCTCCAGTGTCTTGACCTCATCACGCAGACTGGTGTCATCTCTTCCATGATCTTGCCAGGAACAGAGGTGAGACTGACTGTTCTGTAGTTCCCCAGGTCTTCCTTTGTTCTTCATGTTGGGATCACTTTTCTTAGTAAAGAATCTCTGTTTATCTTCTGTTAACTCCATTCTTATTTAAATAGAGTTGAAAAGATATATTATACACTAAATAATTACAGAAGATGGCATATACAATTTTATTCAAGAATGAAACCCTGTGCTCGGGTCACTATACACCAAAGGAGCTGAATGAATCATAAATTGTTGGGTTTTAATAATTCAATATCGTGAGTACCTCCTTCCACATTCAATTATTTAAGACTTCTGTGCAAAGGACTGCATAGATGGTAGCCTTTATTGAGGTTCTTTTCATCGTGCCATGGACTTTAAGCAGGAAAATTATTGACCCTAAACTATTTGTTCCCTTTTGGATTTTTGAGTCATAAACTCAAACTTTCTCTGCTTTTGCACCAGTTTGAAAGAATATAGTCCATTTATCTCCTGCTTACAATGGCTTTTGTAAACCTGGACACACTTTATAAACACTGGACCTCACAAAAAATTTACAAAAATCTTGCTACAAACCTGTAATTATAGGAAAATTCATATTATAACAGATAGGATTAATAATGCATGTAATTATAATATACAATTTTCTTTAGGCTTTTCTAATTATAAAAAAAATTACAGATAACATCAACAGTGTGATTCTGAAATGCCTCTCATTTATTATGTAGCTCTCTTAATCAATGCTCTGCCACTGGAAATCAAGTCAGAATGTTATTATGGTCTCTCCTTCTGGATTTAATTACAGCAGTAACTCATGGCTCAAAGTCTGAGCAAACACACCGTGCAGTTTATAGCTTTGAAGAACAGCCATTAATCCTGCCATCTACCACCCTGTGCAAGCCAATGAAAGCATTTTAAAAAACTTTATGCCTGAAGATAAACACACACTTACACAGGGAGTAGAGAGCCCAGCCTTCATGTCAGTTCTGCACGTGCACATTTGAGCATCTGCTCCTGGGAGATAATCTCAAGGTGTACAAATCTCTGAGCTTTTTGCCACTCACATCTTGCACCCTTAACACTTGTAGGAACAATTTCGGGATGTCAGCTCCTGTCTATTGGAATTAGGATAGAGCTTTTGATGGGGTGCATGAGGCACAGCATCACAGCTGGTCGAGGGGGATGATTGTCCTGCTCTGCTCTGTGCTGATGCAGCCTCACCTCAAGTCCTGGGTGCAGTTCTGGGTGCTCCAATATAGGAAAGATATTAAGCTGTTAGAGAACACCCAAAGGAGGGCAACAAAGATGGTGAGGTGCCCTGAGGGGAAGCCGTGTGAGGAGTGGCTAAGGGCACTTGGTCTGTTCAGCTGGAGAAGAGAAGACTGAGGGGAGACCTCACTGCAGTTACAACTTCCTTGTGAGGGGAAGAGGGGGGGCAGGCACTGATCTCTTCTCTCTGGAACCAGTGAGGGGTCCTGAGAGCATGGCATGAAGCTGGGTCAGGGGAAGTTAAGGTTGGGTGTTAGGAAACAGTTCTTCACCCAGACAGTGGTTGGGCACTGGAACAGGCTCCCCAGGGAAGTGGTTGCAGCACCAAGGCTGACAGAGTTCAACAAGTGTCTGGACAATACTCTCGGGCACATGGTGTGATTCTTGGTGTGATTCTTGGTGTGGTCCTGTGCAGGGCCAGGAGTGGGACTTCAACGATCCTTGTGGTTCCCTTCCAACTAGGGATAGTCTGTGATTCCATCCTATGATTTTGCTGTATAAATTGCCTTGCTGAAGATGTGCATCTGTGACCTTTGTATTGTTCTGGAATCAGTTTCCATTATGAATCTCTAACCTGACAATTAGCTGCAAACGGGAATAATGCACTCTTCCAGTAACTTGAATTGGTATCAGGAACTGCTTTTAGTTTTGGCAGCAGCCAGGGAGGGTGTGTCTCCCTCCAAAACAGAAACATGCCCAGACGTGCTAACAACTGGGAGGACAGAGAAATCTGCCAGAGAGATCTGGGGAGGGGTAAGGTGGAGTGTGCAGGAGACTGAATTTGCACATGGATTCTTGTGTTTTGAAGCTAACTCTTTTTTTAAGAAAATCTTATCATTCAAAGGCAAGACAGTTAAAATAACCTAGACTAGTATTTGCTAGCACCTGTATCTTTCAAAAAAGAATCAAAACTGTGATAAAAGAAGATTCAGTTGTCCTCTCAAGCCACTGTTTTCAGCACCAGCTTTCTATATGCTCAGTGTGTAAATTGAAATAGTAAATTGAAGCTTAACCTTCCTGGTTATTTCATTTGAACTCAGCAGGGGTGCAAGGGCCCTGAAGTCATCTGCTTGCTTTCCTGGCTGGCTGGAGGGACCAATAGACATTTGGTGTGTGTCATTTGGGAAGCTGTGGAAAGGAACCAAGGAAATTTTTGCACTTGACTGAGGTAGCTTACATTCGTGCTGCAATGTGCTCTGCAGGTTTTCAGAACTGGTAAGAAACCTGTTTTTTAAACCCAAATATTATTTCCTCAGGACCTGCCAATTGTTTGAAGTGAAAAGTACTGGCAGGAAAGGCTAAGCTTCAGCAGATTGGTCTGTTTGAGAGACAGTGACATTTCAAAATTGATATTCTGAAATTGCCACATCCCTTCTGGAAATAAAAAGCAATAAATGGTTGGTATTTCACTGAACTTCTCAGAAACATAGAGATGAAGTGCTGTGAGTGACCAACCTGAGTTTTGCATGTTTTTAGTTTGCACATTGCAACACTTTGGTCTTCATGGAACAAGTCAGTTTGGCTTTGTTTTTTTTTCCCCCTTTTGTTGTTGTTGTTGTTTGTTGGTTGGTTTTTGGTGGGTTTTGTTGTTGTTGTTGTTTGGTTGGGTTTTTTTGTTTGTTTGGTTGGTTGGTTTGGTTTTTTTAATTTCTGAGGGCAGTCTTGGACAGCAATTTTCTTCCCAACCCTGGTTTCCAGCTTATGTTCCAGCAGAACCTGTGATCCTTCTCACCCCAGTAAACCAGATAGGAAGGGGTGAAGGCATGGCAGGACTGGGTCCAAGATGTTTTGTGTCAAACAGAGGAGGAGTAGAAAAAGCACTCTGGTAGGAGCTCAACCTAAGCCTTTTGTAAAAACATCCCTTTCATCTCGTCTAATATTAGCCTTCCAAAAGCAAAATCTCTAGTCAAACATCTAGAAAGGTGATACAAACTTCATTGCACTGCCCAGGGATTGCAGGCTTCCCATTCCCGGCAGTGGGCTCTGTGCTGCCCTTTTAAGATGTCTCCTTTGGCTACAGGATGGGCTCTAGGAGGACTAAATACCAAGGATGATTAAATGCCATGAAATGTGGTGGTATGAGCACCTTTGTGTTCTTTCCTCTTGGCAGTCTATTAATCTGAGGGAAAAGCTTGAGAAAATAAGGCTAATTAATTCCATCTACTGTGGACAGTGTAATTTAAATTTTTTCAAAGACTGACATTGCTTAGGCTGAAACGCCTCAAAACCCCCTCAGCTCCCATCGCCAACACAAGAGTATTTCATGTTTTGTACAGCCAATTGTATTTTCTAAATTTCTTTTCAAATGCATCACAGGAAATAAGACTTACAGGAAAGAGAGGAAATCAATAACTGCCATATTCCCAGAAAAGGATGTGGGAAGAGCCTCCTGTACTATGGATTGAATCCATTCTTCTGTCTAGCACTGGGGATGTGGGAAAAAAAGCAACCTCCCCTTCCAGAGTTCAGACTGCTGCTGCAGGGACCTGTGTCCTTGATGTCAGTTCAGAGCAGAAGAAACTGGGATGGAGGGAGGAGGAAAAGGATTTTGGCTGCAGTAGTGTGACACTGACACATGAGGCTTTAATTTCAAGGGAGGAAGTGGAGCAAAAAGGATTGCAAAATCAGGTTCCATAATGGTCTGGGATTCTGCTTGCTGGGGTTACTGTCATATTTGTGGTCTCAGAGGAAAGATCAGCTCGTCCTGCTTGGTTTGAAGGGAGATGAGGAAGTAGGTGGAATGCAGTGTTAATCTGAGAACAGGGAAAAGGGTAGATCCTTGATGCATCAGCAGGGACATGAAAATGTTTTCCTCTCATCCTGATTGAGATGAAACAGTAAAGCATTTCTTTGCATTTATTTTTATCTTTAAGGCTATTCGGTTTGCCTGTGAATACTGAAAACTTTTGCCATTTGTTTTGCAATATGCATGTGATTGCTTACACACACCCCAGGTCGGATGTCTCTGAGTTCCTGTCAGACCATGGCCTTGAGCCATTTTGTTCCAGGATATCCCAAAACCATCTAATGGAATGGCTCACAGGCAGAGGAAGGTAATTCAGTCAGGGAACTGAGAGGAGACCAGTCCATACAGCATCCATAGAGCCAAGGAGCACAAAGAGAAATTATTGCAGAGAGTGATTACTCTCGTAATCCTCCAGGCTTGCCTTGCCACAGCACTGTGCCATGAGATCTGAGCAAATTTGGATGTTTCTGTAATTCCCATTGCCATTCTTCGAAGTGCAGGGGAAGGTTGTTTTCGTACAAAGGCAATCACTTACCCTGTATTTACTGTGAAGGATGAGGACGGGGGACTCTGACTCCCAAAGCTTTTCACAGTTGGGTTTGTTGTCTAATTATTCTGTGGAAGAGCTTTTCCCAGCAGTGAGGGGCTGTGTCCTCCACAGCAGAGCCTGGGGGACCCCTGCCCTTGCAGAAGGTCTCTCCAGAAGTGAATGTTTCATGGTGGAATAATATTGCAGCCCACGTGCCTTTGTCACTTTCTTTGTTTATTTATTTTTAATAGCATCATATGAACAAAAAAATGTGCCTTCCACATTGCCTTTTGAAGGCAGATAATTGTGTGGCTGTTGTGTTCACTATCAGCTTGTCATGCCCAAATGAATTTACATATATCCATCTTTCCCTTCAAATAGCAGCCCTGCTGAGTTTTCCCAGTAGTTCAGTCAGTCACAAAACACTGTTGTATAGCAAGCACTGCTTTATGTTGTCTAAATAGATGTGGCTCTTCTCTTGTTACTGTTGTCAATCTTATTGCTAAATTGCTTTGAATTTGCAGTGAATTGAAATTCTCCATTCCGAGGAGAAAGAAGTTATTACTTGTAATTAGGATTATTGGAAAGCAGCACTTTTCACTCTAGAGTTAATGAGTTATGATCAGAACATATCCTTTCATTAGTTTAAAATATTCCCATCATTATTGTGATATTGTGATTTAGGAAAAAAACCTTAAATAGCAGTTCACTTAAAACAGCAATACACACACGTCTTCACAGGCTACACAGAGTTATGGATGGCTAAACATGAGCCTGTGTCACCATTCTAGCTGAGAACAAGTTGCACTGGGAAGAGCTGGACCAAGGTAAAAAAATACACTATAAGATCAATTATCATTGATTAAGAATTGCCCAGAGAGGTTGTGAACTCCCCATCTTTGGAACTGCTCAAGGCCAGGTTGGATGGGGCTTTGAGCAACCTGGTTTAGTGGAAGATCCCATTGGAGATGATCTTTACGGTTCCTTCTTAAGATTCCACAGAATCATTCTGTGATTCTGTGATCATGCAGGATGTCTAAGACTTCACAAGAGAATTCTACTTGGACTTGACACTAGGCAGCCAATCAGTGTGGCAAATGGAATTTCCAGCCTTCTACCTACAACCTGGAGATACTCTTCTTTCCCTCACTTGATTTTGCATTGCAGGGTTCCAGCTGTGATCAAGCAGAGAGACAGGCATCACATTTCAACTGCATTTAATCGATGGTGGCATTAAGGTAGGCACTGGGCTCATGTGAGTCAGGCAGAGAAGCTTATAAAGGTAGCATAGGAAGCCAGGATGTTAAAGAAAATTTCTTGAAGTAATTTGGAAGGTAGATTTTAAAATAGTGAGCTTCAAAGGCTAGAAATAATTCTTTGATCTTCCAAGACCTGCAAATCACAGCAGTGTCTGCACACAAGTCCAAACGAGCACAAGAAATCTAAATGGGGATTGGAAGCAACAAAACACTCAAAAAAAGAAAGGAAAAGGGACATAATTTGGACAGTCAGCCCAAACAACAGCATGGTTCCTCATATTTTTTTAGTAGACATTGAACAATCACTTATTAACTCAAAAATAAACTATTTGATTTTCCTTGATGGATTCCTAAAACATGAGGGAGGTGATGTTTAAAAAAAAAGAAAAAGAAGAGATGTAGACCTGGAATAAGAAAGATTTTAGTGTCTGCATGTTTCCGAAAAGAAAGATCACAGCCTCAAAAACAGAGGAACAATTTTAGGTGGGAGGAAGTAATGAAAAACACTCTGAAATGTTTTTGTTGTGTTTTTCTGACCTTTAACCAAGCACTCCAGGCCTGTATGAAATGTCAGGCTATGGGGTGGATTTGTTTGGACTTAGGCAAAGCCTGCTCAAAGAACATCTCCATGATCACAGCTATGGGCAGACAATGTTTGGAGTCTTTAGGTGGGTTCTGCCATGACCAGCCAACCTTGGGAAGACTCTTCAGGATAACATTGCACTTGATGTATGAATCTGGGATCAGCTCTATTCCCAGTGGAATAGAGCTAAAAAGTTACATACCTGTCATGGTTTGACTCTGGCTAAAAGCCGAGAGCCCACACACAGATCTAAAATTTCTCAGAGAAGGAAAAAAAAACCTTCGACTTTTGTGATAAGGATTACAAGCAACTGTTTATTAACTACTTCACACAAGCAAAGCAGGCTCTAACTTAGAATGTTAAGTATTTACTACTACTACAACTACTACTACTACTAAAATCAGAGCTTAAGAGTTTAAGGGTGAGCAGTTTGATAGTTGTTACAGACACCTTTCTCCCCCCACCCCTCCCTTTTAAGATCCTTCACCTTCCCCCAACAGCTCGGGAAGGCAGGTGTGTGTGTGTGTGGGGGGGTTACAATCAGAGGTTTTCTTTGCTGCTGTTCAGAAGAGAGAGAGAGTCCCACCCCAGTTTTCCTCATGGAGTCTTCTCCACGGAAACAGTCCGTTGCAAACTGCTTCTTAGTGGATTNGTTATCACAGAGGCGTTGTTGCCTGACCTTGGCTAGCTTAGAGCAGAGAAAAACTCCAGCAGCTTCTTAAAGAAGCCTCTCTCCTAGCCCCCCCCAGCTAATAAAAACTCTGGTTACTTAAAACCACAACAATACCTCAGTAGTTTTGGACCTGAATTAATGAAGATGCTGAAATGGGAGTATGTAAGTGCAGTATACACATATTCTTTCCAGAGATGTTTTTGGTGCACCAAAACCAAATTGCTGAATTAATTTTGGTATCTGTTTATCTTACAGTGCAGTACATCACTGGAGGATATATCCTAGATGGTGTTCCTGTCTTTCTTAATGTCTTACTATAACTACAGCATTAGTTAACAATGTTTTCTATTTCTAAAAACATCTGGAGTTTTGTTTTTAATTATTCATTGAGACAGAGACTTATATTTTAACAGCATTTCTGAATGTCCTCTTAAAAATCTTGGAGCCAACCTGTGACAGCTAGACAGAAAACAGGACTGGACAAGAAGTCTGTGGTGTCAAGGCAGTCATGCAAAGAAATGAGATAAGATGTAGTGTTTGCTTCCAATGTGCTGTCTTGGGGTGTCCTATTGGAATTTTGTAAGAGAATTGCTTTTTATAAACAGATAGTGACAAGCAATTGCACATCAGCCCACACATCTTAAGAAAGGAAGAAAAGAATAATTGAGAATAGAGCTGGGAGAGCTCTTGGGAGGTCACCCAGTCCATCACCTCACCCAGGTGGGATTGGCTTCACACTAACTACTCCTGGCATATGTTTGCCTCACATGTTTCCAAAAACCTCCAGTGACAGAGGTCCTGCAACCTTCCTAGGAAATGCTTTCAGGGCTTATCACTGCTTAATGTTAGAAACTTCTTTCCTACTGCCTTGCTCATGTCCCCCCTGAGGCCGGTGTGACACCGTTGCTTCTTTCCAGGCTCCCAGGGATCACAGGAGATGGTAATTTCCTTTCTTCTACAGTTACAAGTCCCTCAGTTTGGAGACTGCTATCATGATTTCTCTTAATTTTCTCCTTTGTAGACTAAACAAATCCCATCCTTTTAATCTTTCCTCATAATTTATGGTGTTTAAACCTTCCCTTATTTTTGTCTGGATTCAGACTAATTGATCTGGGTCCTTTCTGAGAGCACTGGTCCAAACCTACATTTCAGTGGTTGTATTTTTTGATGCTGATATTTATTTTTCAAGGGCTTCCTTGCCCATTGCAGCAAAGATTTTTCAGGAGCTTTTGTTAAAGCAGCCTTTGATAAATGCCCAGTCTTGGATCTGACCTGCTGTTTGAGTAGACAGAATCTCCTAAGACAGCTTCCACATCTTTGCTGAACTCTGGTACCCTAAGGAATGCTAAATTTTAAGAGGGATATGAAAGAAAGATGGTAAAAATGCATAGTGGCACCATTCTCAAGGATGTATAATTCTTAGAAATACTTCACTGACCTGTACTTGTTTCCAGGTGTCTGTGTCAGGTGAAATTTCTCAAGCAGTGCAAATTCTGGATGCTCAGCTTGCTGAAGAAGGAACTGGAGATGCAGATGCTTGAATATGTATTTAAAGTGAAATTTGGAGTTCCTCTTGTTTCTGTGTTGTTGGGGTTTTTTTTAAGTTGACTTATATACCGTTTCCTGGAATTCATAAGATTTTTTAATATTCTGTTCTGTGAATATATCAGAGGGGCTGCTGATCTTATTTAATTTTCTTTCATTAAGTATTAGACTTTCATTAGGTACATAATCTCTAAACTGCTGGTGTTGAATAGTGGATTCATTTTATATGATCTTATTTTTTTTTAAAGTACCTTTTGTGGTTAATGTATTGGCAGTGCTGGGTTAATAGTTGGACTGGATGATCTTAAAGGTCTTTTGCAACCTAAATGATTCTGTGATTTTATCTACACAAGTGACTTCCCAGTGTGAGCTTCTGATCATGAGAGCAGCTCAGGAGAGCCAGCTATGATGCAAACTTCAGCTAAGCAGCCCTACAGAATTTGTGGTGTGTGTATTATGGGGGTTGGTCAAGAGGATTATCTCCTCCTGGGAGAAATACTGACATTTTTGGCTGACTAGGGGTTATGGCCAGAGTCTCCTACAGTAGGTTTCTATCCCGGTTGATTAAGGTTAGTGTGAATAAGGGTTTCTCTTCCCAAAGCAGCTGAAGAACTAGATGACTTTTCCAGTTACCCAGCTCTCAAAAAATTGTCCAAGATCATTGGGGTTAAGCAACACAAAGATCAGTGTCTGAGTGGGTTTTTTGGGAAAAAATGTCAGCGGATGGTGCTTTGCTTTGGTAGGAATTTTATTAACTTGAGAGGAAAAAAAAAATGTTAATGGGAAATAGAGATCCCTTAAAAAAATTCTAATTGCATGAATATATTTTTTTTAGATTCCCAGAGATTTTGCTGAGAACTGATACTGGAGCTTGTGTTAGATACCTGGAAAATAAAATTAAAAGAAATAGCTTTGCTTTGAGTATGTGAGACTAAGCTTGTTGCTGCCTCTCTCAGTGAGGGACTTCTGTATCCAGTAGATTGCACATGCTTTTAAGTAATCAGAGTTTCAGTGTTTTCTGCTATATAGTGTAATATCACATAAAGCAAGAGAAAGAGAAGGAAGTCGGTCTATGCTGGAATTGTTCTGGTGTTTTCTTCTACAACAGAATGGTAAATTGTTTGCTTTGGCTTTCTGGAAAATATCTGACCTTGATACTTCATATTCAATTTATGTAAACAATTACAAAAGCATCTGAGCCAAATAGAAAAGGTTATTTCTTGAAAAACCTGCAGAGAATGCACATGGGAATTTCCCACATGCTGTGGCAATCTTAAAAATACCTCCTTGTAACCCCACAATATTAATGATTGACTCCGGAACTGTGAGTTTTTCCAGACTTCCAGTGATTTGTGAACTCAGTGATTTGTGTGTTCAGCTGCATGTATCAGGAGAGGTAGTAAAAAAAAGTCATTTACCACTTTTAGTAGCTTGCATTCAGCAAACAATCTGTCACATTTTCCCCTTGAAACTGAGGGATTTTTGCAGATTGCTCAGCTGATAAATATCACAGGACGGGAAATGTTTTGTGGCTGAGTTCTGTGCTCTTGCATTCTTGCTCTTGAGAGAATGGGTTGAAACCAGTTTTGTTCTTCACAAATTACCCAAAGACAGAGCTGCTTTGCTCAGGACACTCACCCACACAACTGCAGCATGAGCTCTCAGAGGATGTACTGAACATTGCTGGGATCTTGTTCATGTGTCTCTGAAATTCAGTATTAGTGTCAGCTTTGTGAATTGTTTCTGTTACATTTGCTGAAGAAGAGAGAAGTAGCACAGTGCCCCTGGAGAGGTGATTTCCCAGAGCAAGCAGGGATTCACCTCACACAAAGCCTGTTCAGCTGGTGCTGTGGTGGGCAGCACCACTGACAACAGTTCACAAGTGCAAGCTGTTTCGGGAAGTTCAGGAAGATTCCAGAACTTTAAAGGGGCTTGTAAAAAGATGGAGAGTTTATATAGGCAGTGACAGGGGCAAACTGAAAGAGGACAGATTTAGATTAAACATTAGAAAGAAAATCTTTACAAGGAGTTTACCTGTTATTAAGTTTGAGAAACTGGAGCATGACTGTCATGGGTGCCAAGTCAGCATTCATCTTTACTGGGCCACAATAAAACGGGTTTTGGAGTACCCTGTGAACCAGCACACATCCATTTTAGGGTGTGCTTAATATCAATATATTTATATAATTTAGTCATGTGTATATAATTTAATTTCTTATCATCTCTCTATCTATCATCTATTTATATAGTGGCTCCTCTGGATGCTTCTTGGGTTAATACATATCTTTTTTTTTCCCCTAGAGGGGCAGTCCCAGCACCCTAATGATGCAATCAGACACAATTCACAATCAGAACTTTGTTGCAGTAGATTTTGGGGATTTACATGCCTGCAGTCAGAAACACTAAATACCTCTACAACCTGGACTGTGAAACAGGGCAGCTGGAAGCAGATGGCAGTGAAAAAAAAGAATCAAGAACCAAGTCATTAGAAGTGACTGGAAATCAGTCTTGAGTACGCCCGAAAGATTCAAAAATCAGAAACTCATTTAGGAAGAATAGATACCAAATCTTTAAACCCAGGATGTTTCAAAACCCCCTCACTTTTAACAAAGGGTGTGGACCTTTTACAATGTTTTAAAACCCCTGCATTAATACGAATCTACAGTAGCTGTTTAAAGAACTTGTTTAAGAACTTGTAGAGATGGGTCAGTGAAATCTCATCTGAGGAGATGCTGATCCCTTCAAACCTTACTGTTCTTGGGCTTATAATGTTGTGGGTGTAATTCTCTGCTCAACATGTATATGCATGTGTATCTATTTATATCTATCTGTATCTATCTATATCTATCTCAGATTTTCCTTCTTCTGGGCCTAATATACAGAGGATGTGGCTTTGTTTCAGCCCTGCAATGACATTTACCTTTCTGCCTGGCTGCAGAGGCTCACAATTTCAGCTTGAGATGTCATGGATTGTTGTTCTCAAGATAGATGTTGGTTATAATTTTTGTGGGGTTTGGTTTAGAGTTCAGCCTGTGCTAGGGCACATGTGGTCAGGACATCTTGCTTCTGAAGACAGGAAACAGATAACCAGCTGGTTAGTACAGTACATCTCTCTGTATCTGCTTGATTAATGCAGGATATGGATCTGCCACAGCTTTTACCTTCAGATCTTGGCTCTTCAGTTGACTCATGCTTTCATCCTCAGAGAGCTTAATTTTCCTCCCAGATATGATTTATTTCACTGGGTTTTTTTTTCCTTAAAAAAAACCCCCCAACAAAACCCAAACAAACTTAGAAGTATCCGATTACTGGCACCAAACTTATGAACTTTTGTCCCATTCAGGGTTTTCCATTTCCCATCACGTTCACTTTGACTGGAGCCACATGCTGCCCCTGTTCCTAAGCTGGATATTTCCTGCTGGAAAGGGCAGGGAGAGACTCTGCATTGAGTGGGAAAGAAATAATACCTGCATCTCTTTCTGTAATCTCTATGAATGTTATGCTAATGTATGTGTTACTAACATTTGTATCTCCCTGAATTTTAAAAAGTAAGACTTGCAAAATCCTGTTTGCATATGGCCCTCACTGTACTATGGAACTATGGCTTATTGTTATGGCATTGTCAAAGCTTCACCTTTTACTGCCAGCTGATATGATAAGCCCATATCATTTAGAGCTTGATGTTCAGCAACTGGCTTTTGTTCTGCACCCCATTAAAGATCGATCTCCATATGTTTTATTTCAGTTAGGATAATTACAGATATAAATTTAAGTGTCTGCCCTCTTTTAAAGCTGTTGACTCTTTATTCCCTCCAACATTTTCATAGCTGCTCATCACTGCAGAAAATATTTCTTTGGCTCTTTTAAGAATTTTTATGTTATAACTGCATTGACCTACAGGGAAGCCTCTAGGAAAAACTAAATGCCTAATTTTACCCTATTTGTCCCAAGCAGTTCTTTCTGTTACACACCTCTGTTCTGTCACCTTTCACTTGCTTCCCTCTAAATTGCAGGCTGTTGTACTGCCTTAAATCTCTCTGCCTATGGGAGTCTTTTTAGGCTGCTGAACACTGTAATTAACCACTTTGGACCTTCCATGTTTTACTGCATGTTTTACTTCCGTGTTCTACTCCGCTGAAATTCAAGCCCAGGTATGGCAAAGAGAGTTCCAGACGAGGGCATAGAGTTAACTAACAGATGGGAATTATTCATCCAACAATGTTCCTTATTAATGACTTCTCTTTTTACTGTTGCTGTGCAGCAGTTAAACACACCTTTTTCCTACGCATTTTGGCAAAAAACAGGAGTTAACTTTGAAGCTCAAGGCACTTGAACTTTTAAGGTCAAGCGTCCCAGTTTTATGAAAAGCATACTAATTACACGATTGTAAGTCTCTCAAGGACTGAGGAATCCCCAGATCACCTTTTAAATTCATGAGCTATGCCTGTTATTCCTGGGAAGAACTCTTGGTAAATGCAGCTGGGGTGGCCTTAGTCCATGCTTTGGGGTGATTTTATGATTATCCTATATTTTTCTCCTCTATGCCAGGAGAAAAAAAAATGAATCTTGTGCTTTTAAAACGGAGCCCCAAGAGCAGAGACAGTCCTCCTCCTGGTGGCAATGGGTGGAGATGAGCCCGGTTTCATCCTGTGCCACTGACCCAAAGGTGTGGTTTGTACAGTGGTGAGGGGATCCCAAGCTATAGAGCAACCAGTCTGATGGAAGGATGGGTCCCACCTGTCTGCACTCCAGATCTGTGCTTAATTTGGGGGTGGGGCAGCCTGCAGAGGGTACACTGCCCACTTGAGTAGGGAGATGGTGCCTGGGGTAAGTGGGAGATGCTCTGCTACCTGCTAAACTGTTGACACAGCAAGAAATCGTGAGCTGAGACTGGCTGTGTCACAGCACCATCTGCAAAAATATGCTGTATTACACAGGGACTGTAGCAGAATTAGGCAGAGTTTGCAAAATGTGATAAAGTATCCACTAAACAAACCACACTCTTGGAAGGAATCTAGCAGGACTGAAGGACCCTTAAAATGATCCACCCAGCCAATGGTTGAGATAAAAAAGGGCAGACAAGACACTGGTATGTCTTACAAGGTGGCTAGAATATGGATTTGAGAAAACAGAGTGGTGCTGTGCCTGAACATGAAACACAGGCTTGCTATATTAAAGTGCTGTGTGTTGGCCTCTTTGTGGTTTGGTGATGACCATGAATTATTGAATGGTTTGGGTTGGACAGCACAGCCACAGGGAACCACAGAGATTTCAACTCTGACAACACTGCCTAAGGAGAAAACCTGAAATGGTGCTGGTGGTAGTCACAGAGAAATCTCTGGTGATAAACAGTAACTACGAATGAAGTTACAAGGGATGTGGAACAATCAGCAGGAATATGAGAAAGAGAACACCTAAGATGAGGAAGTTACCAGATGCAAACCCAAAACTTTGACGATGAGTGCACATTCAGATCTGTATTAAAATTCTCATCCATCCATTTGTACAGCAAAAGACATCTTTCCCCTTGAACAACTCTGGATGGGCCATGCAACGCCTCAAAGTTCATGATCTGTAGCTGTCAGAAGAGGCTTTGACTTCTAAATAAGCCAGCTGGTAATCAGATGCTGTGACTTGCTATTTATTTTGCAAATCATACTTGCGGACATGTTTCCTTAGCAAAGTCACTGATTGTGACAAATGTGTATAACAAGTGCAGTCTTCTATTGATTCTCACATTCTATTTTCCGCTTTTGGTGGAAACAGATGGAATTCAATTTTCTCACAATTACTATTAGCCAAGAATAACATCACTTAAATCGGTGCGGGGGAGGTGGAAAGTTGCAACTACAAAAACACACAGCCTGAAAAGCTGGATATTGAAATGTAACTTGCAAATAACCATAACTGATGTGTTATCCAGGGCCCAATTCAGAAATACAACTAAGCATTTTCTGGACTCAAAGCTTTATGTACTACTGACATTACACATGTCTGTTTTCTGAAAAATGGATGATCCAGATGGTTCTTGTAGGTTAGTCTCATGGCATGACTGATGCTTAAAGTGTAAAGCCTCAGGACATTCTCTGCTAAAAATAAGTGTAGGATAAAGTTGGGTGTAGCTAATCCTAACCTAAGGATATGTAATCCTACAAAATCATTGCTTACCTTGCAAAACATTAAAGGCAATCCTTAAGAAATTAAAATAATAGTCTGTATTTAGAAATAGTCTATAATTAGAAAATAAGTCAATCACTAGGCACACAATAAATGATCTCTAAATATCCAGGTGGTTTTAGATCAAAACACTGTGAATTTAGAGAGGGTGCATTGCATAACTAATGCATGAATACAAAAATCCTACACTCTGTGAATGGGAAGGGTGAATCGGGTGCTTAAGGTTAAGAAATACCATAATTAATTTTTTTTTTAACTACAGCTTTATATTGATTGTTTTGCATCATGTTGAACTCTCAGATGATACGATCAAAGCCTTTGGCTTTGTTTAGTAACTAATGTGGGATTATTAGTTTTATCTTAGACTTCCTTCAGTCCTTCTCATTATTACAGGATCTTAGCAATTCCCCCAAACTACTACATTTCTGTTGACATTGGCCTTGTAAAGAGGCATTATTAGATTTATCTTAAAGATGCTGAATGGAGCTAGACACTTTTGTGTCAAAAAGGCACCAGGATAAGATGATTGTGACATTCTACTTCAGAGCCTTTAGTGTCCTATAGTTTTTTATGTGTTCATAACAAAGATACATGGAAATCATACAGCTGGTGTTTGTTGTAAGGCATCTGAAAAAATAAGGTGACATCCCAGTGCTCATCCAAGGGAAGACTTGACCTGTAACATTGTGAAACCTTTGGCTTAATTCCATAACCCATTTTTGAGGGCAACTGACAATATCTGGCAGAAGAAGCTTGAGTAACTCCAGTTCTGTGACTGCAGACACATTTCCACAGTTTTTTACAAGTTGTACTTTTACTTTAAATAACTTCATTGAGATTGTGTAAGATGAAGTTTGGCAAATATTCATAACAGCAGCAAAATCCCTCTTCTATCCCCAAAATTATGCCCCAGAAATATTGGGGTGAGATGGAATGTTTCATTTTGCCTTTTCAGATGGCCAAAACAATATTTTTCCTTAAGAAACATCAAAGGAGATTTTGATGAAAGCTTTTCATCAGAGATGTTAAGGCAAAAAATCCCCCAAACCCCTACCAATATTTTTTAAATGAATCTATATATTTGTGGATTTTGAAGTGCTAATCAAGCTACCTCTGTCCAAGCAGCCACATATTTCTCGAAGTCCAAACACAGAATAATTAAAAAGTGGGAATCTATACTCCTTTCTGCAGCATTTACCATTTCTAAAGGCACTCAGCTCATCTCTTTGCTCAAAAGCAGGTGAAAATGCAGCAAGGTGGCTGCATTGGTGATGAGGTGCTGGGGCCACCAATGTGTGTGGGGTGACACTTCTGCAGCCTTCCTGCACTCTCTTTGCCCCCACCATTCTTGTGACATGGTTCTGGTGACACATTTTCCCTCTTGCAGCGACAGCCATGTGTTGAAAAGCTGCAGTTTAAGCTGAGACTGTATCTTTGCTCTCCCCACTCTTTTCTGTCATTTGAATGTTTCTTAAGAAATTACTTTGTGGGCTTAAATTTCTGCATCTGATACATATTTAAATAACTTTCCCGTGCCCTTGTTTAATTCACAGTACTGAATATTCTCTGAAGTCAAATTATAAGAGATATTGGTGTCTGTTTATTTCAATTTTTTTTTCTTCTTCTTTTTATTTTTCCACTTGTAGCTTCCAATTGTAACATCCTTGTTGGAAGCAGCAAGGCAGGACAACAGAATCTGAGTGGTTCTTCCTGGGAAGGTATTTTTAAGCGAAGAGGTAACAGGTTTAGGATCTAAGTACACGAGACCTGCAAAAATGGAGATGTTAAAATAATCACAAACCTTACAAACTAGACAGAAGCATAACTTTTTTACTGCTCTTGGCATTGGTTAAATCTACAGAGGAAATTGAAGATTTTTATGATTCTATTAAAATTACTGTTCAACACATCGAAAGGGATGATAGAGAAACATAAAGGGCAGTGTCTCATACCTTAATGTTAACCTGACAATATCATTTATATTGAAATTTGACTTTCAAGCACCATTTGGAAGGTTATTGCATGTGAAACTGAATAAAACCATACAGATGAAGTTTGCCCTTCTATAATTTAAAATAAGAACTGCATTTTTCTTTCTGTAAGTCCCTGAAAAAGAAGAAATCTAGGATTTTACCTCACTCTACCTCCCACCAGAAAAATCCCTAGTATGTTATGGGGAGAAAAAACAAAAGCAGGTGAAAAAGGTATACCCCAAGGGCAGGACTCTGATGCCACAACTGGTTTATGCACATTAATACAGAGTGCACATTAATAAGGCTGTTTCACCTTTACACCGCAGTGCCTGAAATTAGATACTCCTACACTCTCTGGTTCCTAAGTCTTGTATTTCCATCCCTGTTTTTGTTAGTTTTGGGCTGATGAAATCCTTTCCCATGCTATCCTAGCATTTACCTCTTAGACTGCTCTAGTCATTTGAAGCACAATACCTTGTTTAGCTAAGCTGGCCTGCTACCTACATATGAGCTGGATCAAATAACCCTGCTTCAGTCACCTCTTTAACTTTCCCAGGAATTCTGTTGAAAACTAATGTCCATCTTCCCAAGGGGCTCTAGTGCAGAGTCTCTGCAATGGTAGGTATTTTTGATAAATACCTTGGAAATTTTAGAATTTGCATGAAAACATTCTTAGCCAGGTGGGACCCCAGGGGGAAAAAAAAAAAAAAGAATCCCAGTATTTTTCATCCTGAGATGACCCCAGCAAATGCAACTTTTTAAGGAGGCAAGCCAGTTCAACAGAAACCATCAGGCTTTTCTGAGAATCTCACCACTGCATTCCTTCCAACTCTACCACTTTGGGCATGAATCTATCAGATTTCCAGGCAGTTGGAAGGTGCAGACAAATGGTCACTGTGCCACAGTGAGGAGCCAGACTGTCCTCTGCCCAGCAGCTGGGCATGCCAGCGACCTAAAAGTGTGAATATTGGCACGTTTGTGCCTGCTGTCACTAAGAGGGAGGCAGGAACGTGTCAAGCAAACAGGATCTCTGACTCTGACAGAGAAGCCTTCAACACAATGCAAAGATGGGATGGAGACAAATACAGGGATTTATGGTCACTATAACCTGAAGGTTTAATGGAACAGGGAGGAGCTGTCAGGAGTTGTTATGAAGAATGATTTTATTAAACTGGGAATGGATTTTCCTTCTCGAGGTGTTCAGCACAAGTGGAGGGAAGCTTTGGAAATGGCAAAGAGTGTCTCTGAGTTTTATTTTTGTTGCTTTACCGCTGGAAGTATTTTGCAAAGAACAGCTTTTGGCTTTGGGAGAAAAAGAGGGGCAGGGAAAATAGCCAGGGAAAGGTTATAAGAATCAGGTAAAATCTTCCTTTGCCCTTATATATGTCCCCCGTGGTTCAAATATTTGGACTTGGTATTAAGAGATATATTTGTATACTGGGAGATATATTCATGAAAATATATTTGCATATTGCTTTTAGGGACATACTTGTGTTCCTGCCCATGGCAACAGGGATGGAACTAGATGATCTTTAAGGTCCCTTCCAATCCAAACCATTATCTGAAAAGAACGTATAGATGGATCAAATGTATTAAATTGTCTACTTAATTTTCAAGCTGAAATAACCATGTTGCAACTGCATAATTTTATAATTTCAAATGTGTATATATTAATCTATCTCTGTTCTTCTAATATTTTTTGCAGGGTGAACAGTCCTGTCTCCACTCCCACCAAAGTCATGCTTCCTGCGATTCCAAAAGTAAACGAGTTCAGAGGACATGAATGGCAGCAAACAATGTAAACAGGAATTCTCAGGCTAAACTTACCCATGTTCTGCTATACTTAGAAGTGGAAGTCAAGTCAGTGTTTGGTGAATCAAATCTCCTGCAACAAAGAAGGAAGCAGGAAAATAATCAACATATTGGTGGGTCAGTCTGCAGAGGAAATCCGAGGTGCAGTTTCACAATACACCAAGTCCACAACAATATCAGTTCAAAAGTTCTCTGTCTGCCTGACCTTGACCTTTTGGGAAGGATTGGGAAGAGGAAAAGGTGTGAGGAAAGGGTGTTTTAAAATCAGATAGTCCAGTAAACTGATTTGGCCCTACAAAAATGTGTGTCCATACAATTGGGGAGGTGATCCAGAGAGGAAACAAGTCTGGACATGGAAAGATCTCCATGATAGAGCCATGTGGGCAAAGTTTGTTGCCAGAGCCAGAGGAGTGTGGAAGTAAACACCAAGAGTAAAACAGGGAGATAACTATTGGCATATTCTTTGATTTCAGATGTCACATTTAGTGAGAGTTGGTAGAGTCAAGGTTCTTGGACAGTCTCATTTCTGAAGGGATGGACTAATTTTTTCATGATGAAACAGATCTGGTGTCATCTCTGCTTGGTCCTTTCTCAGTGACGTTGTGCAGGAACCATCTACTGTGCTCAAGTGTTCATGAGTTGAGGCTTGTAAAAAGACACAAGAGTAAGTGGCAGCAATTACCGTGTAGTTCAAGTTTTACTTAATATGGTTAATGCCAAATTGCACTATGCTATGCAAATTTTTATTGCCATTGGTTGTGTGTTATTTCTTGTGGTTTTTTTTTAGACTCACTGCATAGAGCCTGGTGTTACCAGCCGCCCTCAGCAACATCTACTGATGCCTCTGTGCAGGTAAGAATAAAAACATTCAGCAACACTGACATCTTGTGGCTGATGAGAAATGTCTCAGACATGCCAGATTAGCCACAAACTCATCTTCATCAATTGTGTGTTCAGCATCCCCTAAAATATGGTGCTGCTCAAAGGGGTGAATATCAAAAGTCTGGAAATTGGGAGGTTAAAAGGCAGAAAACGCATAGAGGTGCTGGTTTATTAGTTGGCTGAGCCATGCAGGGATAATCCAGCTGCATGCTAATCCTTTTGGTTAATCTTCTCTGTATGAATGATTCCCTCCAGAGGACGAGGATGTTTGATGTGACAAACAGAAGCTGTCACTCCCTGCAGATGATCTTCTTTGTGTTTTCCTTCTCCTCTGGGAAGCTGGGAGAGAAAATACCTCTGGAAAAGGCCTCAGAAGGAATCTTTCTCATTACCTCTTGTTGCCACCAGAAATAAAACAAGCAAAGCCAGGCTGTGAATCTCTGCCCCTCAGCCAGTGGAGATTTTTGGAAAAAGAGGTGATGGGGAAAACTATGTGAAAAGATGACTAGGAGCAAATCCTGGTCAGCTGGAAAGTTGCAAATGCTTCTGCATGCTTAGAATAATAGCATTATTATGGTTGAAAAAGACCTCTAAGATCATTGTGTCCAACTGTTAAACCAGCACTGCCATCTCACCATTAAATCATGCCCTCAAGTGCCATGTCCATGTGCCTTTTGAGTGCTTCCAGGGATGATGATTTTACCACTTCCCTGAGCAGCCTCTTTCAATTCCTGACCAACGTTTCAGTGAGAAATTTTTTCCTGGACACTGATGTCCAATCTAAACCTCCCCTGGCACAACTTGAAGCCGTTTCTTCTTGTCCTAGTGCTTGTTAGTTGAGGGGGAAGGCTGACCCCCACCTACATACAACCTCCTGTTGGAGTTGTAGAGAGTGATAAGGTCCCACCTGAGCCTCCTTTTCTCCAGGCTGAGCACCCCCAGCTCCCTCAGCTGCTCCTCATCAGACTTGTGCTCCTGACCTGTCTTAGGCCACTGAGACTTAAAGATACCCAGTACAAAATGGTCTTACCCTTGACATATGGGCAGGATGAGAAAAATTTCGTTTGGACTCCTATAGGTTGTGGGGTAGTCAGATTTCTTTTTTTGGTCTAAAGAGAGATGTTTGTGACTCTGCAGCATGTGATGGTCAGCCTTGGACTTTTCAGTTGCTAGCAGATTCTTGGAAGGCTTAGTTGTTTGCATATGTTCTTGCTGCTAATGAACATCTGTATCCACTTTATCATCTGAACCCAGTGACGAAATCATTACTGAACACTAAATTAAATGTTATGCAATGGTCTTTTGCAAATATCTAGAGAACTTTCATGCTTTCTTGAGGATGCTAGGTGTGGGATTGCAAGAAGTAATGACCATATGTTCTGCTTACAGCTTGTGCTCCTTGAAAATAAATAAGTTGTCTGATTTGGGAACATATTGCGTAAAATCCTTTATAAAAGCTGGGGGAAGAATTGTAAAATGCCACACATAGCTAGTGGTTGGGATTAATTTGATTAGGAAAATATTGAGAGTCCAAGGCTGAAACTGGTTTAAGCTTTGGAATCACATTTGCTAATTATCTTGGGAGGTGGAAAATAACATCCTTTTCCTAAGGATTCCAGGATGAATTTACTTTTTTCCTCTCTTGCTGTTGCTTAGAATTACTTTGAGTAACCTTACCTAGGGAGACTGTGAAAACAAGCAATAGAAGTGAATGATTCTGTGAGTTGTAGTGTGCTTTGCTACACTACCTACTGTGCCTTGGCAGCTTTTAATTCAGTTCACTGTCATCTTGAACCACTGATGTACCCAAATGCTGTAGTTTAGTATACTACATAAAAATTCCAATTTAAAATGGTTGATACCATGTATGGGGGAAAAATACCCTTTTATCTGTTCTGTTGACTTCACTTAATAATACAAAAGATTATTCTTATTTCATAGGAATAATCTGGAGAGAAATCTATTATTCAATATAATTTAAAAGAGGGTATTGTGGAGCTTGCAAGAACCATTCATTCATGCTGATGTTTTTCTCTAAAAACATCTTGTTGTATTCTCTATCTATACTAAAATCTATCACAGTGAATCACAGATGTTTGTTTCAAAGGATAAAAAATGCTCAATTCAGCAGAAACTTTGTCAGTGTGCTGAGTTAGCACATTTCAAAATGCCAGCCAACTTGGTGTGATTTTTGTTTATTTAGTCATTGAAATGTATTATGGTGACTTTGAGAGAGTAAAGTTCTCTACTTTCCTCATTTCTTGAGCACAATTTTCATAAACCATTTTCAATATATATTCTTTTTCATTGGTCACTGACAAAAAAGAAAGATATGCTACTGTGTAGCACTTGATCTCATGTAAAGGAACATCTTGATTTCTTATTTTGTGTTTAGAAATAACTTTTTTTTTCTAATCCAGTAGAGTTTTTGCTTTTTTAACAGCCCACATTATAAGCAGGTCCTAAAAAATTCCTATGTCTTTTTATGAACAGCAAAGGAAAGTAACAGCAAAAGCAAAGTTTTTATGCTTATGACCTCAACTTTGACACAGCATTTGAAAAAAGGGCGTCAAACAGTAAATTATGAATGAATAGAGGACTTTAGTCCCTTCAAAATTCACTTGCCATGAATTTGAATAGATGCATTATTTCCTGAACTGTAAGAATGGGAAACAGGGACTGATGTTGAAAATTTTAATATGCCCTAATTTGGTCTTAAACACTTCCACTGTAGTCACTTGAAGCTTGGTGAGACAGCTGAAGGTATGGGCATGGGACACTTCTGGTAAACTGCAGACATTTGTAATGTAAACTATTCCTCTCATCTTCAGGTGAAGTGGAGGGATCCCTGAGCTTTTCACAGATATTCAGCCATCAGCTCAAGTCAACAACATTTCTGTGTTGCCCAACAGCCCTACATCATTCACCCCTCATTGGAGCAACATTGGTGACAGGATTGGACTTCTCTTAACTTTGACCCTTGCTTATATATTCAACCTACAACTGTCTTTTCCCCTCTCACACTGTATTTTTTTATAACATATGGTCTTTCAGCTGTAGGGCTAGAAAGCCAGATGTCCTCAGCTCTTTTGGTCAATACAATCAGTTATGCTGCCAATCACAAGCCCTTTAAACACTGCTACAGAAAATTACAGTGAGTTTGCGCTCATATCCTTAGTCTAAACCTATTTACCAGAGTCATAATGATGCTCTAAAACAATATCTGTACATTGCCCAGTCATACACAAACTGCTGTATTTCAGTTGTTAAGTAATGGACAAGCAATGAAGCAGCTGTTGGAATATTGCACTGGGTTTGTTTCTCTCAAGCTGAACGACAGAATTTGCCAGGTCATTTAATCAATTTCATACTGATTTAAACTAGATAAAATCAATCATCTTAGCTCATAGATTTGGTAGCTGGAAAGATTGTGTCATCTGCTTTGTAATGTCATACTTTAATAATTTTTGAATGAAAAGGAAGGAAAACAATCTTTCCAGTGTTCACAATGTAGTAACCCAAACCATGCTAAAATGCTGCATGCAAGAAAACTAAAATTCTAATTCTGAAATGACCAGTTTGTAAACTAAGAGGTTTTGTGGAGTGATCAATCAAAATATGAATCTGAATGGTAAGTTTTTCTCAAAAATGAGTTAAAATAATCTAATCGATAGGTTGCTAAGTGGGGAAAAAATGCATGCAACATTAAGAGCAGTTAATTTTTGTGTCTGTTTTTTAATAAAACATCTACTTTCTGTATCTTCACAGGCAACTCATGCATTAGAAATTAAGAAAACAAAAATGGAAGTTTCATTCTCTATCTACAAGGTAAGCCAAACTCAGTATAGATTATATTTACAATGAGACACGAAAGCATTTATAGTATTTTGAAGGAAGGTCACACGCTTTGATTTGCCCAGTGGATCATAAGGGTGTGAAGAGAAGGAAGAGACAATAACCTGTCTTATTAATGTGAGTTTTATAAGAGCCAAAATCTGTAGCCCTTCATTAAGCATGCTTTCCTTTTGGATAAAAGAAATTCTGCCCCATTTGCATGAACAGCCATTGAGAACCAGTGTGTGTCCTCGGTGAAGATGAAGACATGATGCTGACCAAAAGCGCTCAAGACACCAGGAGGTGTGTACTTGTCTAACACTCAGGCACAAGAGTGCACTCCTAGGTATCCAGCCCCCTTGCATGTGGTTGGCAGAAGTCACATTTGTATGCTGTAATTCCCTTTACATTGGGAACTTGTGGGATTTTGGGTGCCCCAGGGTGACCTCAGCAACAATCAACAAGGTGAGCCAAGAGCTGAGAACAAACTCTGAGAGAGAACTTGCACCTTGAATCCCAGCTCTCCAGGTGCCTTGCTTCAGGCAAGTGAGGTGCCTTCGTCCACTCTCCAGGGTGTGCAGGTAGGCACACAGCCCAAGAGTTTTGGGTATTTCAATTCTTTCACAGTTTATACCTGTTCCGTGTTGATGCTTTTTACAAGATGCCCGTCTCAAGAATAGCCTCAATATTTTTGAGGATAAATTTGCACCCAATGATCTGAGCAGAAGACTTAGCTATAAACATGTTCATTCAGAAGCTGAAATTTAATTTTCTAATACTATGCAGTATCTTGAGGTCAGCAGACAATTATCTGGGAAGTGTCACCCAAGTTCAATTCTTTCTGTATCCCCTGGGATTCAAAGACCTGCCTCTTACATCCTCTGAAAGCAGCAGACTGAGAGGATCTTGACTGATCTTAGAGGTGAAGTCTTCACATCTCCTCCTTTTCACTTTTCCCGTCCTGCTAAAGTTGTGTCGTTATGAAGAAAGAAATTGAGTAATTAGAGGAAGACTTAGAAGATCCATGGCTTTTTGTTGCAGTGATCAGTGCTTACACCTGAGAAAGGTTTCCTCTGCTGTGCTCTATAAACGTTCCTTCTTCAACTTATCAGTTGTCCCATAATGACTGTCTAGTTTTCAAGAACTATTTATGATTTTTTCCAGAAGAAGGAGGTCTGCAGGAAAAACCCAGGGAATGACAGTTTTACATATCATACTTTTCCCTCAAAATGCACAGCTTACTAGAGAAAGATCAATGCAAGAGACCACATATGACTATGGTGATTTTTTTTCCTACTAGTCTATTTCATTCCTGTTTCCTAGTTTCTTTGATTTTTTTCATTGCAACTAGAATTTGCTTAAGATTCTGAACATCTGAATATTATAATAATTTCACAAACTAGTAAAATATGCTCAAGACTTGTGTTTTGAGTGACACCCCATGGCATCAATGAAATGGGAGCTTTCAGAGGCAGACAGGCATGAGTTTACAAGTCACATATCAGAAATTGGTGTGCTTTTCCTATTTAATTTGATACTTATCCTTAGTGTGGACTTCATAAAGTCTGTGTTGCCTCCTGCATGCTTCATAAAGTCCACATCAGGGCCACACTCCAGAACAATGGCACACTTTATAAAGTGCAAATTGGCTATGCAAACTTAATAACAAGTATACAAACCTGCTATTAATGTCTAATCACTCCCCAACAGATTTGCCATACTACTCAAAAGCATTGCTTTCCATCATGTTCAGCAGCTTAAAATAATTTTTGCTTTCCAATTTCAGCATTTCAATATTTCATGAGCCAAATAAAACTAGGAAAATGTCAATGAGGTGAGAATACCTCTGTTGTTCAGCTCCCTTGGTGCAAATATTCAAACACATGGCTTGGTTTACCTCAAACTGTGCAGAGAATTCCCATCATGGTGTTGGGACTACATGTATGTAGAATTTTAGGTGTATAGATTTTGATGAGTTGAATCAGGAGCTGGGATTTTTTCAAAACATGCAGTTCTGTAGTGAGGAAAGTAATGTCTGTTTAAAGATTAATATCTGGCACCAGATTCCCAAAAGAATGTAAAGCAAATTAAAGCTCCTACTCCCACAACATTGAAGACCCATTTTGGTTGTTGATTGATACTTCTATAACAACTACCTGTTAAACAAAAATTTCACTGACTACCTGCTTGTAGCCACGTGCAGCAGAATTCCTTTAGTCTGGAAAGAGAGCCATGCAATTAAGAGTTTAACTTAAATGTGACCTTCCTCCATCTCAGACCTCTAACTCACCTGGCTGGGGAGTAAAAGTGAGAAAAGGCACAATTCCTCCAGGCTAATCTAGTGCTAAACCCAGTATGGCAGATACATCTGGAGAGTGCAACCACATGTGGCCCTGAAGACAAGTTAAAAGATTGGCTCCTTCTCATTTTTTGTTGTTGCAAGCTCTGTGCTGAGTTGCTTGGCATTTTTCAGACTTACTCGGAGTGTTTTCAGTAACAAACATTCAGAGAAATTTGGAAGTCCTAGAAAGAACTGTGAGTGTTGCAAATCTCAGCATGGATCCGTCTGAGACTCCGCACAGTCTGCTAATGCCATTTTGTGATATATTTTTGTCTGAAATGTTATTATTTGTGAGACTGGATGGTATATGGTGGCACTCTGTGGTTAAGTGGCGCAGAAAAATTTTGGTGTTTGTGTATCTGTCAATTAATTCTCTGTAGTTTTGGGTTTCCATTCTATAGGACCATTTTATGTGCTATGGCTGTCTGGAGATGATCCTTTCAAGTTGGCAACCTGAAGCTACTGCTTGCTGCCTGCTGCTTGTCCCTTCTTCCAATAACTCTTAATTATCCTGTCTCACTGGTGAAGACTTGGTGTATTCTGTGGGTTTGGTAGCCACATACACACAGCATCATTCTTGGTGTACAACTATTATAGTTGTCCTCAATTCTGAGGTCCTGATTACAAACATATTTAAAGGAGAGGAAAACCTACAGGTAAAACATCAGGAGATTTTGAGAACATCATCTTACTTGGATCCAGAGTTTTGTGCAGTTTTGAGGTCCCCAGTATGAGAAAGGCATGGACTTACCAGAGGGAGTGGGAAGTCCCCAGGATGTTGGAGGGGTTGGAGAACATGAAGTATGAGCTGAAACAGAGAAGGCAAAGGGAGATCTTACTGCTTTTTCCCACAACTTAAAGAAGACAATAGAGAGGACAAACCTAGACTATTCTTGAAGTCCTGTGGTGATGGACTTGAGCTGAAACAGAAGAAATTCCCATAACACAAAAGGAGAAAGGTTTTCACCACGAGGCGGATCACACAGGAGCATGGACATAGAGAGGTTTTGGAAACACTGACTCTGGAGATATGCAAAACTCAACAAGTCCCTGTGTAGGCTGGTCTAGCTGGACCTGCTCTGAACTTGTTTTAGGGCAAGATAACATCCTTCCAACCCATATAGTTTTGTGTGATTGTATAAGAAAAAAGCCCCAATTCTTAATTCAGTGTTTACCAAGTACAAGGTTACACTGAGTACTATATAGAGAAAAGTGTTTTCTAAACAGAAGAGTTTATGCTCCATATAAAACAAATCAGGCACACTGAGATGAAGTGAGTTGCTGAGGTCCTACTGAAATGATGGAATAAGAAAAAAACATTATCTTAGTCTCATTCTTTCCACTGTCATGGTTCAGACCGTGGTGTACGCAGAAAGCATCGTTCCACAGGATGGAAGGATTGCAAAAGATGGATGAATGTTTTGATTTTTTAACTTACAAAAGATATTTTTGTCTGTGACATTTTGCAGTATTTAAGGAAAAAGTCCCACTTGCAGCAGTGTGGTATCACATAGACAGCCTATCACTGTTACATGAACCTTTTCTGCTGAAGATGCAAAAAAATTCTTTCTACTTCTGTAAGTTCATCTGATTACTCCAGACTAGTTCTGGGCAGTGGGCTCCCAGTCAGTTTTCTGTGAAATCCTTAAATGAGTATATTTAAACACTTCCAGTGTTACAGGATGTGAGAACGAGTTTGTTTGCAGAAGTTCTTTGAACAAAGTAGCTCTCTGTATTTTCTCTCAATGGGCCATAAATTAAAATATAGTGAGAATACTGAATAACTAATTTCCAAAGAGATTCACAGGGGCTTTCAAAAGAAGACAAATAAAAAATGACCCCTTTACATATATGATGTGGTCTGATTTCCTCCCCCTTTAATAATTAGAAACATGGTTTTACTGATACACTTTACAAAACGATTCTGTGGATTCATGAATTTAAAAGGAAAAAAAAAATAGATGTGAATAATTCATAATTAAATAGCTCTGGGCCAAGATATTGCTTCAGTATTTCCAAGTATGCAGGTTTTATTATTCTCTTAAAGTATGAATAAAAACAAGGTTGTTTTATCACACTTGGACTAATCAATGATATGCCTGAAGCACAGTTGGCAGTAAATGATCCGTTTTAGTTTAAAACATTATTTAAATCGATGTGTATTGTAAGGGAGTAATAAAAACCTTCAAATTAAAGGGTTTTGAGCCATAAAAACAAGCAATATATTTCAGGGTTTTTTAAGGCAGTAACGTTTCCAAGTAAATAGGAGATGGGCCAAGCAGTTCCCTCCGAATTACCCTTCATCAGGTTTTCACACCCTATTAAGGTAACCTTCATGAAATATCTTTACATTACACTTCATGATGTAATTTGAATGCATTAGAATTAATTTGACAATAAACTGAAGAGAAAATATGGAATTTGCTACCCCACAAAAACTTATGAACTCTCTCTGTTTAGCTTGGTCCACGTACACGAGGGTTTCCAATATAAAGTTTGCAGGCAAAAAAATGACCCCTGCAACTTTATGCTTTATTCAGGAGTGAGCTCCCAGCCCAAGGAGGTAGAGCTGTGGGTCTGTGCTCTGGATTCAGGGATTTTGGTTTTCTCCATGAGTGTAATACATTGGGAAACCAGTGAGTCAGTGATGGTTTTGTACAACTTCTTAAAAACCAGCCCATTACCACCCCAGGCAAGTTCTTCTATGGCTTTCTTAGCCATCCAGCTTTCAGCAAAGTCTGTTGTGGTGCCAGTCCACCACTGAGTCCTCTTCACTGTCTAAAGGATGGGTTACTTGTTGCAGAAGATCCAGAGCTGCCCCTTGTCTGTGTGGATGAGTCTTAGGCAATGCAAGCTCCCCTAATGACAGAGGTGTGAAATAAGACTCACAAGGCACAGCCCTTTAGAACCGAGATTTTCACTTTGTCTGTTTTTTTATGCAAATATTTAAGGTTGCTTTTAATCTCTGCCACTCTCCTTTGATGCTGAGGGTCTGACACAGCAGCCAGGGAATCACCCAAGCATGAAGAGGAGAGAGGTTATAAAGTTTTCTAATTCTTTACTTCCAGCTCTCATTCCCATTGCTGGCAGCTTTGCTGTCTGCCATTCTGAAGAACCTCTTGTTGTAGCTTTTAGTTCAAAGGCAATAGATGTTCCATATGTGTCATGTCAGACAGACTGTATTGAGGCTTGGATGCAATCCACTGGAGGCGAGACTTCCACTGTTTTATGCTCCCTGCCTTTGATTACAGGCAGTGAGAATGGAAATACTGACAACAGGAGGCATTTCATAGTGGAAAAACTGGCGTGGGATATCTCATAATCTTCATAATTATTAGTTCCTTTTAAAAAAGTTATGTAAAATATATGAGCTAAGTACATCAAGAGCTGAGTTCTTCTAATCCTCAGCATTTTATGCAAACTAACTGGCAAAAGAAAACCCCAGCTCAGCAAGAAAACTTTCTCACTAAGTAGGACCAGAAATGGATGTGTCCAAATATCAGGAGACGCAATTCCATTTTATAGGATTTCCATACATTAGTGGAAAGAAAACACAGAGATCCCCAGAATCAGGACTATTCTCACAAGATTCCTGGCTTATTTACAGACCCAAGAGGTCTGCATCACCAGAATGAAACTGGAAGTCTCTCTTCCTACAGTATGTTTTCTACAGTACTCTTACAACCAATTCCCATGGCATTGAGCTCTTCCAATCTCCTGTTTGCAAATGGAGATGGTGAAGACATGGCAAAGCTTTTTGACAGTTGTTACCTCTGTGTTTGAGAGCCACTTCTGAGAGCCTCAAAGCCTAAATTTAGTCAGGGCCAAAGTGTTCAGTGAGCTTACCAAACCAGAGCAAGCTGACCTGTCTGACAGCTGCTCTCTGAGGGTGCTGTGATTTCCCAGCTTCCCTGGAAATCTGGATTATGCTGTTTGCTCAAGGTCTCACAGGGTTTGGTGGTAGAATAGGCAGCTAAAACTCAAAGGAAATTCGATCATGCTGCCTTGGGCAGAACAAAGGTTTGGAAGTTGAGAATAGCTAAGATTTGAGTGATGAGGTGAGAGATACTTTCAGTCACCCACTCTACTGTTTTTTAAGATGGAATTTTGCCACTGTCTGTCATTTCACCAACAGGTTTAAGAAGCTGTAAAGCCAAATTTTACTACATTTATATGATTTTTTCCTCCTGCTGAAGGCAAGAAGAGAAGGACGTGTTGCATGCAATATTTGGAGCTGTTGTAAGGGGCCACAGAGCAAGGATCCTGGCTTTTAGTCAGGTCAGTGGGAAATGTCAAGGAAGCAGCTGGTGTGAGTGTCTCCTGGACAGTCTCACCTTGGTTCCTCTTTAGGTTTCTTCTCCTATTCCCAATTCCAGCAGAGCACTTTCTGATTTTACATCTATAGTCCCCTCACGTAGAGGATGCACTGGGGTGTGAGAAGATCTGGTTTATTTTGCATGATAATATGTTTAAAAATAAATAAATCTGTGTGATCAGAGTAGAGAGCTGGTTCTCTTCTCCATTTTCTTGTTTCTCTGGCAGAAAAATCTTGGCACTCTCTTGGAGGAACATATTATGTTTCCAGCGAAAGGAAATAATTCCAGTCATTCTCAAGTAATCCCTCTTATACACTACCACATTTATACTACAGGTCCTTAAAAAGCAACCCATCTAACTTTTTTTTGGCTAAAATGGAGTCACTGAATAAAAAGACAGGAAATTAGAGATTTATTTTTTTCTTTGAATTTCAGGAGAAGCTATCTCCTCACACTCACTGCCAGAAGTCCTGAGAAAAATTTCTTACTGAAAATTTTGCAGAAATAATTGGCAGTAAAGAAAGACCAGTTGTAGATTCTTTAAAGTAAAAGGTTTAAAATGGAAAGTCTGACACATTCTTAAGCTATAATAGCACAAATGGGATCACTATAATTTTCAGTTCTGATTATAGGTTACAAAATCACTGCCAAATACCCATATATTCACGAGCCTGCAAAAAAAAAAAAAAAAGATCTGCAAAAAGAAATATGGAGAACTACTGAAGGAAAGGACAGGCAGCTGTAAGTGTAGGAGATATAATGATAAAGCCAAACCTAAAATCAAGACACTGTTGATAGCTAGTCAGTGAAATTTCAGTCATACCCTATCAAATTGAATTTAATCACTGACAATTTCCATTATCTAAGAATACAGTGATTTATTTGCAGACAGTCTAAGACAAAAAGCTTTTCTAAGATGGGATTAATTTTGAGAACATAAGTATTAAACAGGAAAGAAATTATAGGGGTGTTATACCCAAACTGCATAATATAAACCATGGAAATTCAGACTCAAGGTTACATCAAGGAGAAGAAACCAAGTTCTAAGAATTGTGTGTGGAAATGCTCTTTAGTTCTGGTCACATAAAAATTAATTATTTTTCTCATTGGAAAAAAGGTATTTTGCCGACAGTGCAGTTCAAAATACTGGGATTAAATACAGATAAAGACAAACTAAGGAGAGTTGGTTTAGCATGAATGCAGAACAACTGGTAGAGATAAACGTATCTATCACTTCATATTGAAGTAGATGACGGTGAGACTGCAAGACAGATGGACAAATGGACCTTTTCCCATGAAATTTTGTATTCCTTTGTAATTTGTAGTTGGAGTTTGCAAATTATTTTTTGAGATGAGAAAATAAAAACCTGTGGTTACTAAAAGACAAAGATCTGTCCTCTTTGTGGGTAGAAACAACACTAAACTGCTAAGACAAGTTTATTTAAATTGAGACAAATAACCTCACTAATGTAACAAGAAATGCAACAAAATATAAGAGAGGAAAAATTTCCAGTGTGAATGAACAGAAATTAAGAGTTTAAAATGCAGTAAATATATTATTTTGAACAAAACTCTCTTTGGATTGTGGCTGTCCATGGCATGCTCTTGAGTGCTTGAGTTTCCTTCAGACTGACACATTTGCATTTCATATTTTCCTTTTGTCAGTCTATAATTTCATTTCAGTTTGTATTGATTTAGCAATGAGCATCCTTAAAAAGCTACAGAAATGTGGGCACAGCAATATGACTCATAATGTTTAGGATGTTGTAGCTTCTTTGCCTAAGCTAAGAAATCGTGCTGTTGAACCACTGCCTTTGCATTGCTGGGCTTCCTAATTAGAGTAATCAATAGAAAATACAGATTATATGAGGACCGTATAAGATATGGCCAAACATTTCTCCCTATGTGATACCTGTGTTGAGTTTTGCATAACTGAACTGAAATTATTAAGGTCTCTGTGGAGTGATTTTCTATGTGTAGGTCCCACACGGGGTCTGTTTTTCTCATAGGAATTTCCCTTCCTGAACCTCCCCCTACCCTAAAATCCCATTTCCAAAATTTCCATTTCTCCTTCCTGCATGACTGACTGTAAGTGCAACTGCTTATGGCTTGTGAATGCTGTTTGTAGAAGCACCAAACACTGACATTCACAAGCAAAATATGTGTTTTAATAGCTGCAGTTATTGAAGAACTGTAAGCCTTGGTGGGCCTCTTCAAATGGAAGTTTTAGAAGTTTCCAAACAGCCAAGTTAACCTCAAAATATTATAACTGTTGGGTAAATGGATCTCACCGTTTTACAGGCTAAAAGAGAAGTACCAAGGAAAAAACCATCACGATTCTGAATTTGGGCACTTGAAAGGTTATCTTGGCATCTAACAAGGCAAGCTTTCTTGTTTCTTTTTGGAAGCAGAATGAGGCTTGTGGCTCCAGCACACTTCATTAAAAAGGTACTTAGATTTTCATTGGAAGGTGAGGATGCCTGCCAGATGCCAGCAATAAAGGTGTCTTATTTACTTTACTAAATCTGAGTGTTGCTGTTTAATATCAGATCTTCAAGCAGTCCTGAAGTGAATTACCCAAGGTCGTGCAATGCCTGTGGGAAAGACCTCAAGGGTTTTGACACTTGTCTTTGCTCTGTAACAAAATGAGCTCAGCAAATTGCTGTTGTTTGGGAGCCACAAGGTCATGCACAGAGAAATTTCCTCCTGAACAAACCCACCAAAAAATGAAATGTGCACACAGACCTGGAGATTGGCCTTTTTGGTATTCACTGGCCAGCTCAGGCATACAAGTGATGCAATTCCAGAAACTCCTCAGTGCTTGATTTGCATAGTTCCTTCAATGATCCACTTTTTCAATACATATGAAAGTGCTGGAGAAGCCCAGACCTATTCATCTTCCTTTTAAAATAGTAGTTTGGAGGAACTCTCTATTTTAACTTTTTCAGAAAGAAGAATTGGAGATGTAAGTACTAGTTCCATATCCTTGACCAGCCTGAAACACAAGTGTCCTTCCCTCTCTCTTACTGTGTTTTGTAACCTATGGAACAGGCTTCTTGTTCCCTCAAGAAATGTGTCCTTCCAGATCTCTTCTAGTGCTGATACACACACAGGGTGCCTCCTCTTTCTTTTGGGCAGTAGAGAAGGGAAAGGAAGACTTCAAAGTGAAGAACAGGGTATTTTGAGAGGTAGGTGATGCTCCAGACCCAGAAGCAATGCAAAGGTGGCTGGAAGAGGGTGGAGGTGGCTGCTCTGCATGCCAGGGTGTTCATGTGAGCTGCTGTTGTGGATGGAGGGGGCATTTGACAGTGTGCTGTGGGGTTGTTTAATAGTTATTCTGCAGATCTGGACTTGAAGGTGATCCTAAGGTCAGTCCTAAACACTGAGGGATGCTTATCATCCCTGCATTTGTGATTTCATTAGGTTGTAATCAGCTGAACAAGGACAGAGTCTTCCATGAAACAGAGAAAAAAGCTTCTGGTTGTTAGATTTGGGGCATTAAAGCAGAGAGCTTGTTTCCTGGCTACAGTATTATATCTCTTGGCCTGAAAGGAAAAATCTGTTACTCTGAGAGACCCACAAACTGGTATGTCAGCTGGGGCACCATATTCCTTGCTCTGGCAGCAAAAGTAGCTGTGGGAGACAAGAAATGCAACCTTTAGATCTGGGCAACCTGTGAGCAGCCAGTGCTAACCCAGTCTGGAGTGAGAGGTGTGAAAAGGTGTGAAAAGTTTTCAGACAAAGCTCCCCAAAACCCAGATCTCTGTGATTAATCTCTCATGCATTGTCTCTACTGGAGACCCAGAAGAAGTGAAAGACACTGATGAATACTCATAGTATGTTATATTTAAATTATTATGACATTTAAACATGTTAAAATCAAAAGTTGCTAGGCATTCTAGAAGGATTAAGTCTAACACCAGTTTATCACCTCCAAAAGCTGTGTGTAGTGGAGAGCTACTCTTGTCATAGCTGGGTTTTGAGTTTGGACTTGCCCCACAGAATTCAGGACCAGGGACCAGGGAATCATCTCAAGCATACTTGATAGAATTATCAACAGATTAAAAAAAAGGTGTGAAAATCTGAATAAAAATATAAAAACGATGGAAAAGAGTTTTTTTTCATCCTGGAAAAGGAGGAGGGAGATAGTTGAGAGCAGAGTTTCTGAGACAGGTGAGGCAGGCTCAGCTTACCAAGTTAGTTTGGAGGGTGATCCTGAACAGTAACACTGAGGAAATGAACTTTTGCTTCATTTGGTCTCAGCTTGCACAGTTGGATGCTGGGAGAAAACCTAAATGACTGTTAGGGGAAGAGACTGGTTCCTGTGCTTTCTACAGGACTCATTTCCAACTTAATTGTCATGTATTTCATTGTTGCTTCACTGAGATGAAACTTTACCATCTTTAAGCTGTCTAATGCTAAAAATTATTAGGAATGGATCTCAGAAGCACAAGATACTTTTTTTTTTTTGTTTGTTTGTTTTCTTTCTCCCTTTCCCCCCATGGGAGTAACGAATCCCAATAAAATAATTTATAAGAATAAATCTTTCAGGTGTCTCTACTCCTGTGGACATCTGAACAATCTCCCACCACACTGCAAGGATCTGTCTGGGGCTCATTTCAGGCACCACAATGTGATGGTGTATCTTTCTAACTATATGAATATAAGAATGTAATTTTTTGTGATGGGTGATAGCTGGTACCTCATTGGTAAAGTGTATGTGGTGGGGAGAGGTCCCCAAAAAACTGAGTAACTTCAAATCATCACAGTTCATACAGGCAGAGTCCTACACTATTGCCAATGGTTGCTGCTGCCATTTTTCTTTCTTTACCCATCAAATTCTTGCTAGAATTGAGCTTGTACTTAACTACCTTGAGCTCTCTGGACTCCTGTTGCTCTCCAAAGTCGTTATGAGAGTTGCCCAGCTCAGTTCACTGTACGACACAGCCTTTATTTAGCTCCTGCCAAAATTAACTCTGTTTAATTTTCTGTGAATCACAGTGCTACATCTGAGTTTTTTGGAACTGTATTTCTTTGCACTTTTTCCAAATTCTAGGTCTGCACTCTGGTTCTCTACCAAGAAAAAGAAGACAGATGTTAGATGAAAGGTATTCTGGAGAAAAAATATTTAAAGTACAATGGATATCAAAAGATGAGAGTATTTCAGAGAGCAACTAGACAAATGAACTCAAGAATGATACAATCTTAAAAAAAATGCACCTTCTGTTTTCAGTTATAAAGAAACAAAACTGGTGAAGTTCTTTTGAACTTTTATTTTTTTATAGAGGTGCTATATTTAGGAGAGGAAGGAAGAAGCAAATTTTATGTAGCCTCCAGCAAGGTGCCATGTTTTTCATACAATACTTTCCTGTTCATTCTTCTTTGCATATTTTTTTTTAGATTTTAGTTTTTGGGCTGCTCATTCAAATAATTTAAAAGGAAATATTCTCCAACAAATCTCAGCTGTGCTTCTAGTTCTTAGCATTTTAAAAAGAAAGGTCCTCTGTCTTGTATATTTACATAAAGCCTGAATGCCAGATTTGGAAGATGTAATAAAAATATGCTTTCCTATGATTTGTTCTTAGGGAAAGAGAATTCCCCATGACCAAAAATGCCCAGTAATAACCATTTGCTCTGTACCGGCACCACTGTGAGTTTAAATTATGAGCTTGCCCCCTTTTGTAGCCAGTTTCCCCTCTTTAAAAGCACAGTTAAGTAATTTGTAAATATCACAATTAAATCTGGAAGTGTAATTTAGTGACTCTATTTGAGGATTAAGAGGAAGAATAACATTACTTAGAAGCATATGCAATCTCTTCTGCTTTGTTTAATTTAGTTTATTATGTGCAAGCCTTACTTACAGTCATTCCTCACTCCAGCTCACTTGATTATATTAAACTGATGTCTTTGCAATGCTGTTGATAACGCCACAAGAAAAATAGTTAAATGTTTATTTCTTTAAAAAAAAATATACTGTGAAGTGCACTGATAAAACATTAGTGATGTGGGATTGTTGTCCCCAGGAAGGAAAAAAGTTGCTCGATTATATTGGGTTTTTTCTAAGTAGAGAAGATTTAAAACTGTAGAAAGAAGGTATTGGACTTTACACTTTATTAAACACTCAGAGCAACACTTTAGTTTCCTCTATCAAGAATACCAAAGAATTGAAAATTTTCTACTGAATCCAGTCTGCATCATGGTCTGTAGTTCACTGCCGTGCTATTCATGTATTTTATTTCAGTGGGACTACCTCCTGCAGGTATCTGATGTTTGATTATTGGGCCAGAGGGACTATTGCTGATTAATTTGTATATCTTACTATTTATTAATTAAAAGCCTCACAAGCTTTGTTCTTGCTGGGCCCATGTTGTGATTCCTTATGGTAGCTGAACTCACATCTTATTTCCTCCAGATAGTATGGATGGTGAAATAATTTTAAAGTCCCGAGAAGCTGCTTTCGAAGTTATTCTGACTCCTGTTTGAATTGAATAGTCTTAATTTTATTTTTTTTAATGAAAGCCTGCCCATTTCCATATGAACACATTGTGCTGTCAATAAACATAATTTTTTGTTATAAACTTGGAAGAAAGATGGGGCAGATCCTCGCCTGGCAAAAATACTCATAATTCTGTTGGTTGTGTAGTGGTATTTGAGCCTGGAGTGAAATATTGCAGAGACCACCTTCACCCCTTGCCCAGTGTGAGGTGGAGGCAGGCACACAAAAGGAAGTACCTGAAAGATTACTGTGACCTGGGCAGAGCAAGGACATCTCCTAAAACACTGGAGTGTCACATCATTGACAGCCAGCTCTGGAAAATCCGAGAGCTACGTGAAAGGGACACTTGGAAAATCAGGCTCTGGAGCTCAGCAGAGCTGACACAAAGCTGTTCCCAAGCATTCCTTACCTCCCAAACTGCTCCTTTAGTGGTCTAATCCAATGCTCAGAAACAAATACCCGCACACAAATAAATCCTCTGGCACAGCAGGGGCTAAGGAGCAGAAATAGCTGTGTCTCAGTTACAAGGATAGATCCTCAGCCAGCAATGGCCCTCAACCCAGAAGACAAATTAAATACAGAGAGACAGAAATGGAAAAGAGAACAATGATTCATTGAGGGTAAAAAGATCGACCATCAAACAACAGCTGTGAGAAAAATGACTGGCAAACATTTACAGACACACATGCACACACACATCAATACACGGAAACAGCCTCATAGTAGAACATGAAATACATATAAAAACCAATCTATTAG
>WEIV01003162.1:938-15927 GCA_013390005.1 Calyptomena viridis
CTGATGCTTTACTGTTTGATAAGTTATAACTACAACATGGATAAAACACAATCATTTCATATTTCTAAAACCAAGACCAAATAAGCATGGAAAAAACCAATATGGATACTAGCTAAAAGCAAGGCACATCACAATAAAAAAGCACTCAGAGAAGAAGTGTTACAGAGTTTGGCAATATCAGGCATTCAAAGCCATACCTGGTTCAACAACTGATCCAACAATAAGAATTTGCATATTACTTGCATTTGTATAAACTGTATTTTTATCAAATAGAACTTTTCTATTTTCAACAGAGATACTGACAGACTATCTACACAACATATATTCCAAATGCCCTGAAAGTTTCACACAATTTGAAACATGCATTTTTACAAGATGAAAATATGTTTACACCAATTTAACTTTGTTTCTCTTTAAGACCTGGATTGTCCTGCTTTACTCTATTTAGTAACATTCCTATTAATTTTCTCTCTGTATTTTGCTTCCTAAACTTCATTTTTTATGCCTCTTATAGTATTATTAAAGTATTATGTTACTTTTCTCTCTAAGTCTCAATGTAAAGAATTGCCCTGAAAGAGCCATAATTTTCATTTACCATAGAACACCAGTATGATCTGAATGTCTGATGGCCCTGTTGAATTTAAAGAGTGTAAATCCTAAATCCTACAATTTTGCATACAATTGTCCTGAACTTACTACACAAAGACTTAGAGAACTTATGATTTTTTAACACTTAAACTCTTGTAAAAAGAGCCAAAGCCACCAACTAAAACAGACGGGTAAAAAATCAGAAGAATCTACTAAATAGTTCTTTGGTAATCAGACACAGACATAAAAGGCTTTCTCAGGGAAAGAAACTAACAATGCCCTTTTTAACCCTGGCTATAGTGAACTGCGAACTTCGTTGCTGGAGAACAAGCCACTTCAAAGAACATTCAGCCATGTGAAAAGTTTCTGAACAATCACACAGATGCACATGAGAAATACAAATCATATATTTTCCATATAATGAAAAGTAAACTATCACCATGTTCGAGTGCTGGCAACGTGATATTAAGTCTTAAGTAAGCAATACAACTTGCAATATTGCTACTAAACACTAAAAAAAATAAAATAAAAATGTCAATGTTTCAATGTTGTGTCATTACTGTATCCACCTCTCATTAAAAAAGGTACTTTGCATAATGCAGGTCACCTGAAAAACATACTCAAATCGATCTTATTCACAAAACTTACAGCGTACACATATTATTGATAAACTCCTTAATTAAAGGAATTAATCAATGGACGCTAACAATAAAGATTTATGTATGACATTCCATTTGAACAATACATGACTCAAGGCTCCTTTTTATCAATGTCTTAAGGCTACAGATACGGTCTGAAAGACAGTTATTCACTGTCAGAAAGACAGTTACTATTTTAGGACTAAACTGCACTCCTTACTAAGATTTTTGAATAACCAAAGTAGCAACCTGTGAGAAGCACTAAATATTAGAATTATGCATCCATTATACAAATAAAATACCACTTACCAAAATCGTAACCTTCTGGAATCACACTGTGGCTGGCAACTCCCTGTTTTAAGTTAACCTACACACACAATGAAGTTAAAAATAAGTTGGATTTTTATTTCCAGATGAAGTTTTAAAATATGAAGTGTTAGCACTTTATTACAGCTCTCAGATAACCCCTCTGATACACAGTAAAGAGGTGTAAAATACTCATTGAAGCAACCTCCATGAGCCAGATCCTTTCTTGCGGATAACAAACACTGGAGAATTCTAAGGGCTATTTGTTGGCTTTATATGTCCATACTATAAAACCCAAAACTCTAAGTTTCACCTCTGTGATAAACTAAACTATAATCTAACTTATGTTACTTCGTTTTCTCAACTTTCTCAGATAGGTGTTATACTTCCACCACATAAAAGCCTTAACACTAAAAAGGCTTTTAGTCAGAAACCATTCACCAGAACATTGACATAAACGGAAGAACTGAATGTGAAGCATGTTTCATGCTTCCCAGTTTCAACTAGAATACTAGATACACTATCTCATGCTTTACTTACCAATGATTCATCAAAACCACCATGGTAGAACATCTCTGATTTCACATTCCAGTAAGCAAAAAGGTTATCCAGTCTTACAAGCTGAAAATACAACAGAACGCGTGTATTAACACCTACAAATTTTAGATTAATAATTTGGATTTCACAAAGTCTGGATGAATAACAGTATTACTTTAGAGCCTATACAGTTAAATGTTTCCCTGATCTTACTTTCTGTGGAAGAAACTCTAATGCAGCTTGTTTTATTATCAATTCTTTCTTTAGCATACAATTTATACTTTACCTTGTAGAATAACTTTGCAGTTTCATCATGTAAACACGGATTCCAATTCTTATCTGAGGTCTGAAATGAGAATTAAACAAAGTTACTCCAATATCTGTCATTCACCATTATGTTATAACAACTGAAACAACCCAGAAAAAAAGAGAGAAATATCATCATAATTAAGCCCCATGGAAAATAATGGGACACCATCTTCTGATTTAAGATGATTAATCCATTATTTTAAATGAAAACTTGGTAAGGCTACTTCCCCCCAGAAATACATAGATGCATGTGGCAGGCTGCACACAAGAACCAAGGACATTGTAAAATTCTGTTTTCAGTATTGCAAACTGTTTGCCTTTACACCAATATTATTTTTAGGCAGGTTCTTTGGACAGAGATAAACAAAGGATTGAATTCTTTTATAGTTCTGAAAGTAAGTAATTTTAGTTTGGCCCCCCAAAAAAAACCCTTAAATGTACTAGAAGCAAGCATTTCACCCAAGAAAGTAACATTTTCTTAGACATATTTTCTTTAAGATTATCACAGTTACACAGCAAAAACTACTGAATTAGAGCAATTCAGCACAATTAGCACACTGCTGCTACTACACAATCTTCCAGAAAAAAAAAATCATATAGTCTCTAATGACTACTCTTAGCCTTTTCAAGTGGAAGTCGCAGGTCAAAAAACTGAACTCCTGTTTGAAAAAAAAAGAGGTTGCCCTGTCTTTTTTTCCTTTTTTTCACTCTCCCTGTTAGAAAGTAGTAACTTCCTTTCTTGAAGCTCAGGGCAGTTTCAGTAAAATATTCACAGATTCTTAACAGCCCAAATCCAGCAAAGTGGATTGGCAACCAAAAAGTGCAGCAGGCAGAAGAATTTCCTCCTAAAGTCTATTTTAATGATAGCCCTTTAAGGGCACTTCTTCCACAATATTTATGCTGATTTTGATAAGCCAAGTAGTTACCATTGTGCATTACTGCTGATTCTAGGTATATTTTCATTATACAGCATGCTATCAGAAAGCACAACAAAAAAACCCATAACTTATTGATATACATCAACATCCTTTTTAGATAAAAAATGAAAAATAAAATTACCTGCAAACTTAGATTCTGAAGTGAAATCCCAAATGACAAGGGGTTATTCCGATTTGTGATCTGATAGAGCAAGGCCAAAACAAAAAACAAAGGATTATTTCATACTCTATAAGCATAGAGTTGGCTAATAATTTAAACATCTTTAAGTTCTGGTACAAGCTTTTTTATCAGGTTTTTTTAAGACTATGAAAATTCCACAACTTTATTAGATTCTCTCAACATGGAAAGCAATCAGCAGAAAAAAAATCATATAGGTTCCTAATTTTACATAACATTGCACAACCTTTTATGCTAACAAACAAAAATACTTACATCATCTTCATAGCGAATATGGATGTTGGAAATTTTCAGCTGAAGATTTTTGATGACCTGAGTAACCAGTTTTTCTACAAAAGTGTCTTGTTTCTCCTCTTTTATTTTATCTAAGTTAAAGGAAAATAATTTAATATTTTGTTTACATTTCAGTATTCTTAAAACTAGGCAAAACAATTACATAATAAAGTTTGCATGATGTTGGAATTTTCTATTACATTGTATTCTAGTTGTACAAAAACCTGTTCCCTCAGTATATTCTGAAACATTTATATGCTCAGACTAGAAGGTTTCACAGCTGTATTACCTACTGCATGGAGAATCAGGCAGTTCAAAAGTATAACTTGGATCCAGCCACACAAAAGCTGGGCAACTCATACTTCTGAAAAGTACTAGAAGTTGAGTTTAAAGATAAGGGTTGACATGTATCAAAAACCAAACTAAACAGAACCTTTAAAAGACTGTAATTGTAACACTTCTTTGCTACTGGAAAAAAGATAAATAGTTTCTTTTGAAAGAAGAGAATACAGAATGTCAGGCAACATACCACCCAAATAAGCACTATTTTGAAAGCTTTCTAAAGCTTTACTTAGATCATGTCAATTCTTGAACCTTTTTATTTTCAGGATGCTGATTTTGCAGTGCTGATGGCACACCTAAAAAACCGTAACTAATGGGTTTTTCAGGAATCTAGAACACTTTAACAAAGTCTGCATCTTTCTAGATTAAAATAAATAACATCACTTGCATTAGCTTTTCCCACTCTTACCTTGGTCAGCTATCTTCTGCTTTGCTTCCTCTATCCTTTGCAATTCCCTTTGTCTTGCTTCCAAGAACTGCCTGGCTTCTTTTTCAGCATCGTATTTTATGCCTAAATGAACAATGTAAAAAGTATGATACCAAAAAAACTTACACTTCTTTTTTTAAGATGCTGTTTTAAAAGAAGTCATTTTTACATAATAGAAACGACACAGCAAAAAATGAGGTGACAAAATGGAAATTATTTAAAGACATCCATTCCATTATCTAAGTGGATTTTCTAGGACTATCTGCTAGTAATAAAGCTCATTAAAACATCATCAACCCATTCCCGATACTTCTGAAACCCCACTAATCTATATTGACTTCTTACTCTAAATTAACTTACTGGCTGTGGGCACAATAAGCAAATAAACTCCATCAAGAACTGCCTCAACAGGTTGAGTATACAGGTTTTGCCACGGAATCTGTAGGTTAAGTTGACCTAAAAACACAAAAGAAAAAGGCTGAGGTATATAATTATATAGCTGACCTAGACAAAAAATTATAAATATAATTGATATTAAACACAAGATCTCTGAACAATTATTATATGGAACAGAAAAAAACCCAACAGTGTATCTGAGGCAAACATGCTTTGTGCTGGTTTTTTTTTTTTACACAACACACAAACATAAGGCAAGTTTTTCCATGAGCAGAACTATCAAGTCTACAGGTCTTCTCCTTGCTTCCTGGAATCACATGTCTTCTTCATAACAGCAACCTCTACTGTGGTGGTGTGTTCCTTATGTTTATTCCACTATTATCATATAATGGTATGTTCTGTTACCCCCTACCCTATATTTGGTTCATTCTGGTGTATGTATACTCCCCTACTATGTAATCCCTCCAACTCCTCCCCTTCTTCCCTACCCTTCCCTGTCCATCACCCAAATCACCCCACTCTTTCCAGCACCTTCCCTGTCTATCATCAGGCCCCTCCTGGGGAGTCTCCTAATGCTCGGCAGGTGACTGGTGCACATGACCTCCTCTACTCTTCCCCTTGTCCCAAGTGGTCAGTATACCATGTCAATCCTGTCCTTATCCCTCCTATCCCTTTACTCTACTAGTTTATCCTAATCTCCCCCATCCCCTCCCACTGTTACAAGCTGGTGCACGGAGCCCGAACTGCTTTTCTGGGCTTGCTTCCCTCCGGCTGGCATAGGGTGAAATGTTGTAACATCTACTCGTTTCTCCTGACTGCGGTGAGGGCTCTGGGGAGTGATTGCCTCAGAGCCTGGAATAAAGTCAAATTGCAGCACCCCAGGAAAGACTCCCCGGCTCCTTTGTCCACCGGAGTCGTGTTGCCCAGGACTGCGGCCCGTCGTAGGGTGGGCATAGACGGACTTAGGCCTGTCCTAAAGCGCAGCCCTGACTAATCCCTTTGGGGATAGCAAACGGGGCTGTGTCTCCCCCTGTCACTGGTGGCCTCTGTCACAGCAAGCTAGCCCGGGGAGGAAAGTCAGCGGCAGACCGGACCACAACACTCTACCTCCTCGCAAATCCACCGAGCACCCTCAGAAGCAAGAGAAGCACATGGGCAGCTCAGACATCATCAGTCAGTTAAATACTATGTTTTGTGAACACAGAGATCCTGAGGTTATAGCATGTCTCAATCTTCACTCAAGTGCCAATTTTAATAAAATATTAAATGAGTCACTGGGAAATACATATTACTAGGACAGATTTATAAAAAGCATAATGGCTTCAGACTTAGTTTACTTTAAGAAACCCCTAACTCTTACAAGACAATCAACTTGCAATGAGAAAACTTTGCATTTTAGCAAAAACAAGGAGGGAAGATGGGCAGGGAAGTGAAAAGCAAAAATCAGTTGTAGAGTCTTGCTAAGACAAGGAATGAGACCCAGTCCTGCCAAATTGCTCGGTTTTGCTGTGTTGGGCTCTTTTCTCACTAATATTGGAGTGATTAAACAAGACTCCAGTATATTTTAACTTCATTATCTCAGAAAAGGAACTTCATCAAATAGGGTTTTTTTCCAGAAGAGAAAAACTTCATACAAAGTATATAAATCAAGGAACATAAGGAAATTACTTGCTTTAATTACTTACGATGTCTAGAATCACTTACAAGGAAAAAATAGTATGTTTAGAAATTCCTGTATGTGTACAGGACAAAATGTAACTTACCAATGTGTCCTGCTTTAACTTTAAAGGGCACGTCCAGCTGACTCTGAAAAAAAAAGGTTTAGAAAATTTAAGCTCAATTCGGCAACTTGTGAAATGTTCCCATGCAGGAAAAGATATTATGACAACCTTAACAACAAATTCACCTTTCAACCACTGGAAAAAAAAATTCAGTATAATTGCTAAGCAAACATTTGGTTACCAATTTAGACTGTTAAACCATGCTAGGCCAAATACATTCCCAACAGTGAGTTTCTAGCTTCATGAGCTATAGAAAAAAAATCTTTCAGTACTGCTTTTGACCTAAACACAGTGTTTTAGCAATTGCTGAGAGTTCTCTTATGTAAAAAAGTAAAAATGCATATACTTGCACCCTTAAATTTAGTCTAAAATTAATCAGATACTCCATACAGGTGCAGAGAAAACAAATCAGTAAGCTTCCACTAAAAAGAGAGCATATCTCAAAAGAACTAGAAAATGCAAACTAAACCCAAAACATTGTTCATTAATCATTTTTTCAAGCTTTACTTTACAAGTTTTACTAGCTTACCAGGGCATTTTCTTTTATTTCCAGATTCTTCAGTGCTACGGCTCCTAAAAGAAAAGAATCCAGTAAGTATAACTGCAATAAGCAAAGTAGTAGTGGTGCATGCTAAACATCCCAAAGTCTGTATCAGTGGGTTATAGAAGTGTAATGGGTTGACCTAGGCTGGATGCCAAGTGCCCACACAGTTTCTCTATCCTCCTTTCCAACTAGGCACAGGGAAGAGAATAAGATGAAACAACTCGTGGGTTTGAGATAAGGTAGTTTACTATAAGCAAAGCAAAGCTTGCATGCACAAAAAGCAAAGCAGAAAATCTAATCTCTGCTTCCCATCGGCAGCGATGTTCAGCCACATCCAAAAGCAGGGTTTCAACATGTTTGGTTGTTTCTCAGCAGGCAGCCACTGGAAACAATGAATGCCCTGCTGCCCTCCTGCTCCTTTCCTTAGCTTTTATATCTGAGCTGATGTCATACGGTATGGAATATCCCTTTGGTCAGTCTGGGTCAGCTGGTCTGCTTGTGTCCCCCCTTGCCCTCGCCTGATGCTGTGCTCACAGCAGTCAAAACACTGGTGTGTTATCTACCCATACAGAGCAGAGCACTGTGAGGGCTGCTATGGGTCTCAGACAGACCCAGTACAAGAAGCCCAGAATACAAGGGCATTAATGTGTATGTCTTAAACTTCAATAGCTGGATACCTGTGCAGTAAACGAAGAATTGTTGGCAAGAGCACACTGTGAGAAAAAACAGGATGTGAAAGGAAAAGGTGGCCATACAGAGGCAAAGCAGAACTCTTCTGGGATAAAGATTCATATTTTGGCTCCTGGACACGAGCACAACATAGTACAGCACAAATGCAGGAATGAGGTCGAGAAGCAGGCATGGACTGTTGACCAAAGGTCAGAGAGATCAAGACCACCAAAGACTCTCAAAGCCCTCTGACCCATTTCCAGAGAGATCTCGAAGAACATACCACATGTAATCCATTTGCACAGAAAACAAGAAATTTAGCTCCAAGGAGGGAAAACCTTAACTATAACAAGGTTCTCCCCCAAAGCCCAGGCACACATGCCCTCCAGGATCCTGGACACTCCATGAGCCTCACTGATGCTGGAGCCAAGATTGATGATCTTTCTTCCTTTTCTTCTCTCTCCCTCTCTTCTTTCACGCTATCCCTTAATCAAAATTTACCACCATGTGTTTATACTATAAGGGGCTAACTTACAACAATTTCTATGCTGTGTGTATAATATAATAACAAAACTTTGTAAGTTTTTACAGTCATTGATTTTTTTCTTTCCTTTTCCACCACAGGCAACTGCAAATCTTGGGTGCTCCCTTCGTTTTTATACTGGGATGCCACAGTGGTCCATGACCTGTGGCTCTCAGGTTCCACTCTTTGCTGTGGAAGATATCCATAGCCTACACATCGATATCCATGAAAGATGATTAAGACCAGACAGGTCATTCATGCTACAAAATAATATCTAAGGTTTTCTTATGGAGCTTATAGGTCCATGAAAAAGAACATATGATTCCTCAAAGTAAAAAGGGTGGAAATTATGGTCCCATTTTGTAAGGACCCATTTTGAAATTAAAAATTTGATTCTTTTTCCTGAACCATCTGCTTCCTATGCTTGTAAAAATCCAACATTACCTGTGAGTGATTTTTTAGCCCTCAAAAATTTTACATTTGCAAGTTTTATTTATAGGCTTACAAAAGTGCACAGAAAGCATTTCAGTAATCTAATTTTTAAATTTCTTTGGACAAAAATTAAATTCAGTACACAGTGAACACAGAAAATTTGAATTGCAAAATTGTTTTTTACAATATACTTCACATTAGACACTTGCTATAACAAAGGAACACTGGAGGAGACCAGAAAACTCACAACTTAAAAAACATGCACATAGTCTGAAGTGACATCTTCTGCAAATTCTGCAACATGGATGGAGCTTTGGCAATGGTTACTCTCAAATTAATTGTACAGTGTTAACCCACGCACATGGAACAGACACCCAATACAGCTGAGTAGGGGCATAAATGAGATTCAGGAAAACAGAAGGAGATTATAGTCCTGGAAAGGATTACAACTTGAGATTGCCAAAGAAGATTTTAATTCCCTAAAAATGCTTTTCTTTTGGGATGAGTATTAGAAATAGCAAAACATGGGGAAACAGGAGCTCCAGCTGCAAGAAATTCTTGCAGTTATGTAGTGCTAACAGCATTAACCATCTGCTCAAATGACGATCAATTTTTGGAAACTCAAACCAAATCTCACAAACTTACACATTAAAAGAACTGGCTCAAGTTGTTGAGTGGCTCTGGAAGAGCTGATCAGGTAAACTAATGCACTTTTTCTTATAATACTCACAAAACACTATGAAGTTTGTAATGTTTTAATTTTTTCATTGCAACAATCTATAATCACTTCCCAGTAGAACTGTATACATCTGATACATCACAGAATCACAAAATATGCTGAGTTGAAAGGGATGCCCAAGGACCATCAAAGTCCAACTGCTGGCCGTGCACAGGATCATCCCCGGGAGTCACACAATGTGCCTGAGAGCATTGTCCAAAGGCTTCTTGAACTCTGTCAGGCTTGGTGCTGTGACCACTTCCCTGGGGACACTGTTCCAGGGCCCAATCACCCTCTGGGTGAAGAATCTTTTCCTAATAGCCAACCTAAACGTCCCCTGACACAACTTCCGGCCGTTCCCTCAGATTCTGTCACTGGTCACCACACAAAAGAGATCAGTGCCTGCCCCTCCTCTTCCCCTCACAAGGAAGTTGTAACTGCAGTGAGGTCTCCCCTCAGCCTCCTCTTCTCCAGGCTGAACAGACCAAGTGACCTCAGCTGCTCTCCATATGGCTTCCCCTCAAGGCCCTTCACCATCATTGTTGCCCTCCTTTGGACACTCACTAACAGCTTACTATCTTTCTTATATTGTGGTGCCCAAAACTGCACACAATATTCAAGGTGAGGCCTCACCAGTACAGAGCAGAATGGGAAAATCACCTCCCTTGACCAGCCGGTGATGCTTTGCCCGATTCCCCCCAGGACACGGTTGGCCCTCCTGGCTGCCAGGGCACTGCTGGCTCAGATTCAACTTGCCATCAAACAAGATCCCTCAGGCCCTTTCCATGGCACAGCTTTCCAGCATCTCATTCCCCAGTCTGTAAGCATATCCAGAGTTGCCCCATCCCAGATGCAGAATCTGGCACCTTCCCTTGTTGAACTTCACCTGGTTGGTGATTGCCCAGTCCTTTAATTTGTCAAGGTCTCTCTGCAGGGCCTCCCTGTCTTCCAGGGAATCAACAGCTCCTCCCAGTTTTGTGTCATCTGCAAACTTGCTTAGTACCCCTTCCAGTCTTGCATCTTAGTCCTTTATGAAGATGTGGAAAAGCACAGGGGCTAAGATGGTGCCCTGTGGAACCCCACCAGTGACAGGGCACCAGTCTGATGTTACTCCATTCACTACGACCTTCTGTGCTTGACTCACGAGCCAATTGCTCACCTACCATGATGTGTTTATCCAGCTGTGTGCTGGACATTTTGTCCAGAAGGATCCAGCAAGAGACAACAGCAAAAGCTTTAGTGAAATCCAAAGAAATTCCACCAACTGTTTTCCCTTGATCAACTATTTCCTTGTCATAAAAGGAAATCGGGTTGGATAAGTAGGACTTTCCTTTCATGAAGACATGTTGGCTGTGACCAATGACTAATGCTGACATCAGCCTCTCCAGAAAAACAATACAGGAAAAAGGAAGTTTCTTGATATCTGGTGGCTCTGCTTTTAAGCCTTACAATACACATATATTGCCAGGAATAATAGAAAAGTAGAAAAAAAAATGGATGCAAAGACAGCATTCCCTACAGTAGTCTACAACTACTCTAGTAACTATTATTACGTAGTCTTTGTAGGTAATAAAAAAGTGATAGTTTATACACCACTAGCTTCAATTCTATTCTAAATTTATTCCCTGCAGAAACTATTTTAACACCAAAAAAAACCATTTGCTTTTCCAAGAAGACATAACTAACTGTAATTATATTCATGGCAAGTAATTCTAATCGTATATAGAGCAAAGATTCAGGTTTGTGACCAAGTTACCAGGCACAATATACAATTTCTGCCTGTCAGTTGAACCATGGTCAAAACATTCACAGGGAAACTGTAAGACTACATGACACACGAAGCAGTTTAAGTGGCTTAAGTTTCCTCACTTTCATTGATGGCTAAATCAACATGTCCTCTCATTATCAAGGGTCTGACACATGCCACATTTCAGCTGAGGCACAGTAACTTAAGCTACAATAATTTGGGGGACCTGATGCTTCCAAAAAAAGTACTGCGAAGTGAGTAAGGATTATCTTAAGCATTTACAAACAACACTTAGTGATGGCAGAACTATTTCTCATTTTACCTGAGCACACCATAATAGCAGAAAATAAACATTGTATCAATTATGTTTCAAACACAAAGACTGACAATTCTACATCAAATGCTGGAATTTGGAAGTCAGGTAAATAATTCACTGTTTTTCCTATACTTACGATTTTACAGTTAAAAAGTTTAAAGTTTTAGTTAAAATCATTAGAAGAAATAGTTATTAGTGAAACTCAGAATATCTCAATTTCAGTAAAAAATAACTGAAACACATTTATTTAAATATAACGGTTCACTTAAAAAAACCTTGATTGAGAGTCTGACCACAGTGAATGGACTATCAAAGCACACAAAAGGCTAAAAAGAAAAACCCAGGCATTATGTTTTGTATATTTATGCAATCTTTATTTTTTCCTGCACTTGATAAAGAGTCCAAGAGATTGACCAAACATTTCTGCAAGTAAACAGGAACTATTTCCAAAGCCACCACACCTTGCAAAGCTTGCATCCAATCTAATACTAACACTGCAGTTACTGACAATGTCAGTATTCTCTTTCATTGCCAAAATTTAGTCTTTATTACACTCAGCCATTTCACTTGCAATGAAACATAGATTCAAGTGCAACTGCACTGAATCCTGACTGTTCTATTGAGGGCAAGCAGCAAAAAACCAAAAGCCCTCATTATCAGGGGCAGGAAAATCAGGGAACAAAGGCTTGTTACAGGACAACAAGCTAATGAATTTTACTGTCTTCGGGCACTGACAATAGATTTTAATTGCAAGAATCTCAAAATGTATTAAGATTTGACGGTTGATTGGAGTTTTTTTGGCAGGGGTGGTGTTTCCCTGCTGGGAGTAATTGGATGTTTTGATGACAGAATTGTATCTAACGCATGGCTAAAAATCACACAACTAAGCAACCTTGAAAACTGTATATACAAATAGTTGGAGTTACATAAATATCTAGGGTTAAGCACGCAGGCTAACTGCCAAAACAACAATAAAAGCCAGAACATTTATAAATACCTATAGTACAGTCTAGGATTTATTTAGGCTGCACTAAAAAGCAAATTCTTAGATTTACTGATCTCTGGACATTGTAAATAATTCAACAAAATCAAACAGTTGTCAAAATTCGGGAATAAATAGGTTTATAGTTTTAATTTTAGATACTCAAAATAACTTCATGAAGTTGAGGGCATGAACCAACATCTACCACCAAGGATTTAGCTTGCAAGAAGACATCTAGGAAATACAGTAACGCTGAGTAAACCATTTCACCGAAGACGCCCAACTGAAAATCTGTTATGGTTGTACACAGACACTAAGGAGGGGAAAGAAAACTAATCCACATAAACATCCTTCAGATCTTACCTAATTAATCTCTGCTTTCTTGCTAATAAGCAAGAAAAGGAGAAGGAAGGCAGATGAGAGAGAGATGAAAGATGAGAAACTGGAAATACCTCAGCTGGAACCTGATTAGTACCCAACACTTGTGCTCACACATTTTAACAGTATTTCTGCTTTTTATCAACAGCATTGTCAGCTTTGTGAATCCTTCTCACCACTTTACACAAATGGCTGTCTTTGCCAGGCATTCCCCACCTATGTTTGTGGTGGAAATAATTCCTGTTTAAACATACCTTCTACTTCGCAACAGGTCATTAAAGACAGCAAAAACTACTAGATATTATTGATCTCTCGAGTGAATTCAAATTGCTACTATGTAAGGAGAGGAGGAGAGGTTGCACCTCCTATACAAGGCAAGGTATGCAAAAGTAGTCATCTCTTACTATAATAACAGTTGTAGCCAAAATAAAAAGTGTTTGTGTGTTTGTGTCAATTATCTGCCTATATCATCCTAATAATGTAGCTGCCCTGATAAGATAAACCAGCTATTCAAATAATAAGTAAGACATCCTTGAGACATTACCTAATCAGCACGTGTGCCAAGTCAACACAGAATTACATATTTTAAAGGGCAGTACAGAGGGTCTGAAAAGTTATTTACACACAGTCAAAAGACATGAACTCTGCTGAATGTGTTTGATCCCTCAATACTGTTTGGAAACCTCATTGGCATTTCACTTCTTGTTGAAGATAACTATACACCTCACATTGCTAGAAGCACATTTTCAGGTATTGAAGTATAACTTTACTAGGTCTAGAGCATTAAAATGTATCTAACTTTCCTAAATACTTATATGACCTGTTTATCTAAGCCAAGAATTTGCACACATGTTAACACAGCTCACTGAAACCATCTTTTTAAGCGAAGACCAGAACAAGAGGTTTAAAACACTGTCCTTCCCACCATCAGCCATCTCTGTCTATGATGGCTAATACAGTAGCCTTTTACTCTGCAACACACTAATGGAGTTCTTTAGGAATATTATCTCCTTCCCTGTTACATTCTTTTCTGAGTCTTGGCCTTTCCAATACTGGGCTTACATGCTCAAATTACCATTTTTTATTTGTATCAGCTGTCCTACCTTCTCCTTTCTGCATCGCATTTTTTATTTCAGGTCATTCAGTTCTTGCAACTCTCTCAGCCATGAGTGTTCCCATATATCACATCTTTCTTCGGTATTGACACAGTCTACATTTTTACCCTTTAATCTGAGGGATTTTTTTAACAAGAAAAAAAATTAAAATATTTCTGTAGTTGTTTCTGTGTTCATGTATTTTTTGAGTAGCGTCATCACACAACTTTACTACACAGATTGAATCTGGGTAGTTGTAATATAGCACAATGAATTCTCTCATTTATCCAAAACCGAAGTTAATGTTAAGAACGCTCATTAAAAGCTCATTAATAAGGCTCTCAAATTTACAGAAGCTGAAACTATGCAAAATTAGATTTTAAACATACATTTGAAGTCTATCAACAGGTTACCAGTCTGAATTTAAACAGGCTAGCTAGAAAATACCACAAGGCCCACAACTTTTAAACAGCATTTAAAAGAAAAGTCCCTCACTAGGATATTCAATCATTCATAAAAAACAAACGCCTTTTAAAATTTAAGATACAGATATACAGCATTTGTGCAATGCTCTAGCACCCAAAAAGCAGTAGCCATTTGTTACAGTGAAAAAGAACCCCAAACCATACAATTTGCCTTTTTTTTTTCATTTTAATTGCTACTAAAATATTTAACGGATTTAGGACAATTTTATTTCAATACTACATGATTTAAGTAAAATTTTCCAATTTTATCATGACAAACAAAGAAAAAATGCATGAAAACACACAGCTGCAATTGAAAAGCTTTCAGAGCATGCAGAAAAGCATGAAAAACTATTAAGTTTACACAAAATATAATGACAAAAAATAGTGTTATTTAAAAAAAAAAAAA
>WEIV01003162.1:19177-48938 GCA_013390005.1 Calyptomena viridis
CCCGCAGAGCCGAGTCAGGCTCCCTGCTCCAAGAGGCCCGCCCAGCCCCTCTCAAACTTTCCGCGACCGCCAGAAGCACCGCGCCCAGCCAAGGTCCCTATCAGGAGAAGACAGCACAGACAATTCCATATAGGAAAACAAAACCCGACCGGGCCGTCCACGACCCTCCAGCACTTCCCCAGCATTTCTGCTCACCCCTCTCCCACCTGNCCGCGGAGGAAGGGGCGCGGCTCATACGGGGCTACGGGAGCCGGCGGGTCCTGCGCCGCCCTGGGTGCTTCGGGCCTGTCCTTCCTCCGGTCTCTCCGTACGTGCAGACATTGCGAGAGGAAATGCGAGGTTTCGCGGTGGCTACCCTTGTTTGCTTGTAAGGTATGAGTTATCACAGAATCTGTCAGATTGGAAAGGGCCACAGTGGGTCACCTGCTACTACTTCCCTGCTCAAGCAGCGTCATCCTAGAGCACATGGCACAGGATTGCGTCCAGACAGTTCTTGAATATCTCCAGTGAGGGAGACTCCACAAACTATCTATTCCACAGTCACCTGCACATAAAGAAGTTCTTCCTCACGTTCAGGTAGAACTTCCTGTGCATCAGTTTATGCCTGTTGCCTCTTGTTCTATTGCTTGACACCACCGAGAAGATCCTGACTCCATCCTCTTGGAACCCTCCCTTCAGATACTTGCAGACATTGATAAGGTCCCTTTCCAGTCATCTTCTCAAGGCTGAACAGTCCCAAGTGTCTTAGTCTTTCCTTATAAGAGGGACATTCCCATCCCTTAATCTTCCTTTTCCCCTCTGCTGCATCCACTAGTTGGTCCAAGGGATTTAAATGTGAGGTACCCATAATGTTTTGAATATTTTTCTCCCCAGGCTAGGCAAGTGTAGAAATTACTGCATCTCGGAGCTGTTCAAAATGGCTGAGCTATTACTGATGTAATGGATAAAGTAAGTTAACTTGAATTTCTCTCTCCAAAGAGCTTGACTCTCAGACTGTTTTCCAGCTTGGATAACTGCTGAATCACACTGGAATACCTGGGCCATGTTTGCCATGAGTGGTTGTACTGAAGCTCTCTGCACTCCCAGGACTTGTTAAAGAAACTTCCCTGTCTGACCATTCACAAGACTCCTTGGTAGTCAGACTCCCAGCACCAGAGACTTTCACTGCTGAGGCTGAAGGCCCTTCACAGTGGGCAGCTTGGTTCCCTATACACCCCATACTTACACAGTCAGACCAGGTTTCCTTACTGGTTTGACCTCAGGTTTCCCTTAGCAGAGTCTCACATGTCCCATTCCACAAAGCAATTTATTCCTGGTACAGTAACACAGAAAGAGCTTGAGCTGAATGCCTCCAAGGAGGCATGTTCAGCCAAGGAACCCTTGGGTTTTTATACCCTCACAGTCCAAGCTGCACATTAGTCTCACTCTTCCTCTTGAGTCTTCGACTCCTGCTGTGTCTCTCAGTGTCCATCGACCTGACTGGCAACACCCAACTTCATGCCCTTTGTAAACCAAAGGATTGGCAGTTCACAGGCTCTTATCTTGGGCACCCACCCAGAGCTCAGTCTGCAGCTGCTAACTGAGCTATCTATGCCAGACGTATTGCCTCCATAGTTCCTCTGCCGTACTGCCACAGGGCTTTCTTTGCTGATGGCAGTAGAGTTATCCTCCAACTTGTTCCTGAAACTACAACAATTAGGCTTCAAGTTAGGGTAAAAAATTTTATTGATGAGCAAACCGCTTATGGCACAGGGTATTAGATTTCCGTGGCAAGTTTCTGGGAACGGAGAGCTGCCCTCTGCTGGTCACAGCCGTTCTATCAGCCTCAAACAGCCACCACAGGGCTGAGCCCATAAACAATGGTCATGTCACCTCAGTGAGAATCTGGTTAAGAAAGGGTGGAAAATGTTGTGGAGCAGCTGTGAGAGAAGTGAGAAAAACATGGGAGAAGCAGCCCTGCAGGCACCCACGTCAGTGGAGAAGGGGCAGGAGGTGCTTCAGGCACTGAAGCAGAGATTTTCCTGCAGCCCAAGAAGACCATGGTGGAGCAGGCTGTTCCCCAGCAGCCTGTGAAGGAGCACAGTGGAACAGATGCCCACCTGCAGCCTGTGGTAGACACCAGACACTGTCGTAGACCCCAAAGCAAGTGGCTATGCCCCAAAGGAAGCTGCTGCCCATGGAGGGCCTACACAGGAGCATGTTTTGTGGCATGACCTGTGGCCCATGGCGGACTCACACCGGAGCACTGAAAATTCTTATCCTGGTTTTTTCCATGTGGCAGATAAAGCCATTTTGTAAGCACTAACTCAAGTCAATTTATGCAGTCAATAAAGCATGATGAACTGTGAACCTTATTAGTGTTTTCCCCAAAACCAGCATTATATGGCTTGAATTTTATCTATACCCACCTATCTGAAAAAAAAAATCATTCTAGTTGAAGCTGTCACATGGAAAGGGGAGATTTTCTCAAACCCTTAATGTTTGTTCAGTCTATCAGTGCCCTTGAAGGACTCACATTAACAGTTTAGAGAATAACAATCTTTATTAAAATAATTGGGACAGATTGAGGTTCGAGGATTGCTAGTGATCGTATCTGACTGCAAAAATGTATTCAAAGCAATATACTAATTCAAAGCAACATATTAACAAGCTCTAATCCCTAACAAAAGCTAAATCAAGATAATTACTCAGCACGAATAGAGTACAGTTTTTACCCAATGGGTATCCCTATGGGGAAAAGACAGGGTCAGCCCGTCAACTGATGCCAGAAGTTGTGATGGAGTCTTCCCTAACTTCTTCCCATTCTTAACTCACAATTTTACGTATTTCTTTACTTTTAGGTGGAGTTTGAGTGACTCTAGTCATGCATCTTACTCTGTGAGGTGTGATCATACCTTGGGGATGGATATCTCAGTGTAGTACCTGAGATAACCTTGGGATGGGGACATGCGTAAGTCCAAGAAGAGTAATTTCACCATGGTTGCTGATTCAACAGGATGACGTCTTCCTTTATCTCTCTTGGTTTTCTGCTACTATGCAGCTCATAAGCTAGAAAGTACCATTGAATTCCCTCCTCTGTAAGGGTTTTGACAAGCCCTGCTTGCGATGTCTCCACTTCTCTCCACCCTCTGTTTAGTGCCCCTTAGATTGTATTGTGTGGGGGAGGTCGGGTATACTGACTGTGTTCTGTCCAGAAAGTAGCAACAATATTTTCCCTTATAATTTCCATGCTGTTACGTTTTACCCCCAGTCATCAAGCAGTATTTAGGGTTTTTTTAGTTTATCTCTCCCTCTTAGTGCAGACATATATCCAGGTTTCACAAGTGATGGAAGGACAGATTTTTTCTTTTGAGGGAATTGTGTAGAATTTGTTATGAATTAAGTCTAGAGAACTGTCTGGCCTGAGAGCAAACCCAGAGTAAAATATCTGAACAGAGACTGAGACAATACAGAGAGGTTGTATGTCCATACAGGGCGGGGTTAAAACAAGGAATACAAAAAAAAGCCATGCTGATGTACACTTCCAAAGTATGGATTACTGTTTCAGATAGACAAAAATCTTTTAAATAGTAGCAGTTACTCCTTCCAAAAGATGGGTTCAAAGGATTTACCATTTAAATATATATATATCATGACAAAACAATCCCAGATAAAGAATGTCTTCTTTTTTTATACCATTTGAGAGAGAGAATGTCTCCACCTTTAGTTCTTGTTCTACTGCTTATCTAGGTCTTTGATTATTGAGGCCTATCAAAGCATCTTTTAACCCTGTTGAGTATGCTGTTTTGCTGAAGCTGAAGTATTATATATATAAAAAATTGAATTGCAAGTGGAAAGGGAGTGAGTGAAAGGACTACTCAGTTAGAACACACATAGTATGATGATTGATCCACTATTAATGCACTTGAAACAATGACATCTTTCCTCTTGAGTTGTTAGGTCCATGTCAAACATATTCCTACTGTATTTCTACTGTAACTCACAGGATTTTGAAGCTCTATCATCCTTATTTTTGTAGTGTGGTTAAAATGTGGGGAAAGGATTACTCTAAAGTTCCAATTGAAAAAAGAGTTGTGGAAAAAAAATGGCAGCAACTTTAGCAGCTCACCTTAAAAATAACACTTCCTGGATCATCACACACACACACACACTAAGTTGGGTCAAAGTCAGGTTTTACAGTAGAATTTGTTTTACCGTCTGTTTTTGGAAGAGCAGCATTAGTGTCATTGCAAGTGATTCCTTTATGAGTATGAGCAAAGTAAACAGAAGTGTTACCACTGATTCCAGTAGAATGGTATCAGGACCATAGTAGGGCAATTACGAATACTAAAAATGCAAGTGTATTTGACATGACAAATTTGCACAAGAGAAACCAGTGTAAATAAAATTATTTGGAGGATACAGATGCTATTGACAGAACTGCACTGGAACTGAACTGGGTATACACCTGATATTTTTTATAACTCAGATCTCTTTTGACACAAATGGCAGGTATATATAATTTCCTTAGTTTTAAGAAACCAATTCACGGAACTCACTGGCCATCCTTATTTTTGTTTCCTTCTGTCCTCTATGGGCAAAGCACAGCTCTGTGTATTCAGCCACAATGTACATTCCTACTGTGCAGCAGAGACAAGTGCACACTGCATATCTTGCACGATATGGGCCACTTTGTTTCTGTTTATACCTGATACACAATTATTGCACATATTATTTGTGTTTTAGTTAAATCCTGAGCACTGGTCTTCAATGAAGCCTGCACTTCTTATGCTGCATTCACACTTCCATTGTGCTATAGTACCTCAGTCAGATGATATCGTGCTAATGTAGTTTGCACTAATACCATGCTGAGGGTTAGTAGTTGTCATTAGTAGTTTGTACACTAGATTTAACCTATAACAGTGTTTAGTCTGCTAAATGCATGCCTTGAGGTGGGAAAGTAGGAAGGGGGACAAGACAAAGCAAGCGTGTAGTGTCAGATCTAAAGGCCAGCATATGGCTAAATATTTTTTCACCTTTTTCAATTGACCAAACATCATGGTTTAACCCCTGCTGGCAACCAAGCACCACTCAGCTCCTTGTTCACTCCCCTGTGGCAGGATAGGGGAGAGAATTGGAAGCAAAAAAGAGAAAAAACTTCTGAATTGAGATAAAGATAGTTTAATAGGTGATGTAAAAGCCACACATGCAAGCAAAAGAAAACAAGGAATTAATTCACCTCTTCTCACGGGGCCGGCAGGTGTTCAGCCACCTTTGGGAAAGTAAGGCTCCATCACGTGTAACAGTGATTTGGAAAGACAACTGACATCACTCTGAATGTCCCCCCATTCCTCCTTCTTCCCCAACACCATGTGATAGAGGATATCCCTTGGGTCAGTCGGGATCAGCTGTCCCTGCTGTCCCCTCCCAACTCCTTGTGCATCCCCAGCCTGCTCACTTATGGAGTGCTATGAGAAGCAGAAAAAACCTTGACCCTGTGTAAGTGCTGCTCAGCAGTAAAGAAAACATCCCTGAGTTATCAACACTGTTTCTAACAAAAATCCAAAACATAACCCCATACTAGCTACTGTGAGAGAAATTAACACTATCCCAGCGAAAACCAGTACATCAAAACAGAAATATGACACTTCATCATGAAGTGTGCATTGCTGGGACTGTTTGTATTATGTGTCATTACCTGTGTTATGGGTCAGCTGATACAAAAGTATTAAACCCCAAAAAGACTGTAAAAAGCAGGACATGGGGGAAAAAAAAAAAAAAGGAAAATGGCAAAGCTCAAATGCTAATGAGAAGTCTTAGCTATAATGGAACCTCTGGATATAGAACTTCTCACTTGTTTTTTTCTAATGAGATTGTGGGAGTCAGAGTAAACAAGTGATTTAGCCAGACGTGAAGGACACTTGGACTGAGAGTTGTCTTTGTTAAGTGAAGGAGACAGCACCATCTGGTGGTCACACACTGATTTTTGAGCGTACTATTGGATTGATGGGCTTATGCATTTTCTGGTAGTTTATAGTCAACAAAAAATTACAATTAAGATAAATAATTTGAAGCCATTTTATGTCCCTTTTTAAATTAAGTGCACAGGGAAAACTTAAATTTTGCGGAACACAAGGATAGTTGCATTTGGAGTTGGCTCTGGATAATTGTAGTGGAATGGGCCTTTGGAAAGCACCCATGGTAGCGCAGCAATCATCTAGCATTGAATGGTTGTGTTCTATATGAAAATAGATAGAGCATATTCCCATATTGTTTATTCCTAGGTACCACAGGTAGAAGGCTAAGAAGACAGAACTTACTGCAAAGACATTCTTGTAGGTTTTATCTCTGTCTACGGGGTAAGGAAGACATTGTAGATACTAAAAATAATTTCTGTAAATCCTAAGGATTAATGCCACATTTGTGTCCCCTTTTTAAAAAGTCATTGATACTGTAGTCTATGGAGAGGCCTTGTAGACAGGCTTGTGTAAAACAGTTCTTCGAGTAACATTTGGATGTGATCCATGACCATCCCTGACACCATGGAGTATCAGCTTAGCCAGCTCTGCTCAGTCCAGAGGGACTGGAGCCATGTCTTGCGTCCTGGCCTTTCTGCAGTGTTACTTACTCTGCAGTCCTAAATGAAGATACTTGGAATCCATGGCTCAAATGACAAATCTGAATCCAGTAGTTACTGTATGAGCTTCTTCATAGGAAATGGACATATGGGCACTTGTACAGTTACAGGAGTAATGGACCATTGTAGTTAAATTGCATATGACACTATGTGATATGATGCTATATAAAACCCCTGTAGCACTAGAGCTCAATTAATTTTAAAACACCTATCCAGCCTTCTGTCTCACCTGCTTGACTTGTGACATTCGGGAATTGCCTGCTCCTGTGCTATTAGGCAGTGATGTTTAAAATATGACCAGCACTGATGGACCCCAACACCTACAAAAACATTTCCCCAGAGAACTTTACTCACTAGTTCCCTGAGCAGCCTGAAGTCTGCTCTCCACATGTCCAGATCTGAGGTTTTGCTGGCACTTTTCCTCCTGTCAACAGAGATTCTAAACTCGATTGCTTCATGGTCATTGTGGCCAAGGTGGCCACCAATCTCTACTTCGCTCACGAGATCCACTCTGTTGACAAGCAGCAGATCAAGAAGGGCATCTTTCTGAGTCAGATCTCTTAGGACCTATTCTATAAAATTGTCATCCATGTGTTTTAGGAATCTTCTGGCCTGGGTTGTGCCTGCTGTATGATGTACAGTTAATTTCTGGCAAATTGAAGGCCCCCATAAGGGCAAGAGCAGTTGTCTTGGAAGTGTCCTTTAGTTCCTCAATGAATAATTCATCAACATCATTGTCTTGGCTGGGAGATCTGTACCAGACTCCCATGATGACATGAATGCTATTTGTTTGCCCCTTGATTCTTACACAGAGGCTCTCAACTGTGCCATCACCAACTGTGAGCTCCATACATTCTATCCCTTCCATTAGAGTCTTCATACACTGCTCTCTCCTCTTTTGCCCTGCCTATCCCTCCTAAAGAGCCTGTAACTATCCAACAGAGGATTTTGATTACAGGACTCATCCCACCATAGAAATGATTTATTGAAAATAATATTTTCAAACTGAACAAGGTAGGCTTGAAGCAATGATCATGCTAAAGAAAATTATATGATCATAAATTCTGGTATGGTATTGCGCATGCATTTTGGATTACCAAACCATTAACTTGACTGAATTGTCCAAGAGGCTAATTAACCTCTTTTCCTAGAAATGAAGGTCCTAGTCCATTTGCAGGACTAGCTTATTTGTAACTAGCTTGCAAGCCCTTCCTTGTATCATTGTTTTTTACTCACATCTTTTGGTGGTTTGATCCTCAGAATTTAGGGTCTTGTCTCTCTTTTCGTACCTCCACAAATTCTTGTTGATTTGAACATTGGCAGTTGCTCTAGAATTCTCCAGATTTCCCCTTCCACTTCTCCTAGGACTGCATTAAGTTTGACCTTCAGTGTCCAAAAGCATAATGTGCTCTATGTGTCAAAAGTGATTAAGACCAAAATGTATTTTACTTTTTACTGTTGTTGTTGTTGTTGCTAGATCTTCTAGTATTTATAAAAAAATAAAATTTCTATATGTATAATACACAAGACTATGCATGTATATTGTAAATGTTATATAGTGTGATGGTTTGGGCAGTCTAATTGATTTAAATTCAGGGTCATGAGACTAAAAAGATATATATAGAGATACAAACTTTATTATATATATATATATGTATATATGTGTATGTATATGCAAACAAGGTAATAGGGGAAGAGTATGTATTTAGGTACAATAGCAAAACAAGACAAAAAGAACTCACAACAATTATAAATCAGAACTGCTAGAAAACAATAATTGTTCCCTTTTTTCCTTATGTCCTGGGTGCAGCAACAACTGCAGCCAGCAGGGGGGAGCCTGGGTGGTAGCAGGGGAAGTTGCAGTGCTCTCTGAAGACTGGCAGGGGACATCAAGAACAGCAGGAGGTTGTGGTGCACTCTGGTAACAAGCAAGAGGCGCCTGAGGGAAACAGGAGGTGGGCAGGAGGATCTCCGGGGATCGCAGGGGCTCCCCCAAGGGTTGGGGTGCCGCAGAAAAGGATCCAGAGAAACCACAGGGTCTCCTGGGGCGGGGCAGGGGCTTAGGGGTTAATTTCAAACTGGAGAGCTGTGGGTAGCATCCAGCTGGGGGCAGAGATGGTGAATGAAATCCTCAGAGGCCACTGCTGCAGGCAGCAGCCGACAGCTGCAAACTGCAGGCAGTGGCCAGAGGCTGTAGGCTGAAGCAAAATTGGCAACTGCAACGACCATGATGGTGGCAGAGGCGGGAAGGTCCTCTCCGTGTCCTCAGTGAGTCTGGAGTGGCACTTGTGCAATGGCGGCAGCTGCTTAAATAGGGCCCCCTTCTTCTCCCCAGAATCCCCTGTGCTGCAGCTGTGCAGATCTGTTGATTCGCCTTCTGCTCTGCCCCTGGGGTGCGATCCCGCTTGGTCACACCATTCTCGTTGGGCAGCCGCCGTGCCTTTCCTGTGCNCTCCGGGGATCGCAGGGGCTCCCCCAAGGGTTGGGGTGCCGCAGAAAAGGATCCAGAGAAACCACAGGGTCTCCTGGGGCGGGGCAGGGGCTTAGGGGTTAATTTCAAACTGGAGAGCTGTGGGTAGCATCCAGCTGGGGGCAGAGATGGTGAATGAAATCCTCAGAGGCCACTGCTGCAGGCAGCAGCCGACAGCTGCAAACTGCAGGCAGTGGCCAGAGGCTGTAGGCTGAAGCAAAATTGGCAACTGCAACGACCATGATGGTGGCAGAGGCGGGAAGGTCCTCTCCGTGTCCTCAGTGAGTCTGGAGTGGCACTTGTGCAATGGCGGCAGCTGCTTAAATAGGGCCCCCTTCTTCTCCCCAGAATCCCCTGTGCTGCAGCTGTGCAGATCTGTTGATTCGCCTTCTGCTCTGCCCCTGGGGTGCGATCCCGCTTGGTCACACCATTCTCGTTGGGCAGCCGCCGTGCCTTTCCTGTGCCCCTGCTCTGCCTTGCCTCAACCCAGTCCCTATGCATGGGAAGCCACCCCTGCTCCCGCCACATGGCCCACTCACACGGACTGGCACTACCGCACCAGATGGCCCAACAGCAACAGCTCCCTGTCCGCTCAGTGCCTGCTCACATTTGGGTTGGCAGCAGGGTTGGCTGCAGCAGCCGATGTGAGGGCAGCCGGCAGCTGGGGAAGCGATAGCTGAGCTCCAGCTAGGCCAGCCGTGGCGGTCCTTTCCCCTGCCGTGGTGGGAAGTCAGCTGCTGCCACCACAGCGTGCACACAGTGCCCAAGCGGAGCTGACTGCGGCAGCCCCTTCCCCCACCATGGCGGGAACTCAGCCGCCGCTGCTGTGTCTGAGCGGGTCCGGCCATGGTGGCTCCTTCCCCCCACCAAAGTGGGAACTCAGCCACTGCCGCTGCCTCCAGCTCACACCCTGCGCCCATGGCAGCAGCAGGCAGGAGCAGCCCCAGCAGGAGAAGGCAGGTTGGCACCGGCTGCACGCCGGGTGCTCACAGCCCATTCATCAGTACCATGCTGGTCTCTCAATGCCATCGGCTAAGACACTATGGATTTTTTTTCCTGAGCCCATGAGGCCTCTCCGCCATGCATTTTTCCCCTTCCTTCCCCCCTTCTGCTTTTTTTCTCTTTATTTAAAAATGGAAAAGTTTTAAACACAGTATTTACAACCATAGCATTTAGTAAATATATCTGTCACTGAGAATTTACCAGTCATGAAAATATCTTATTTTTAGCATCTGTAGAATGTAACTGGACTACCAATATTTTGCCTTAATTCCTTTTTTTTGTTGTCAATACTCAGTACTTCGTGTACGTTTTTGTAGAATTGCATCTGTGAGATATGAGCATTGCTGTAGAATTGGATAGTAGATCTTTTCAAGTGTAGTATTTCATTTTGTGTCTGTCCCAAAGAAGTATTTTGCTTTGAAAGATAAGTGCTTCTAAAATACATTTGTGGATTTTTATGAAACCAGAAGATGGCAGCAAGTGTTGATCAGAATTTTGTGCCACTAAACCACTTCACACCTTCAGAGCAAATCAATATCCTTTGTAATGCAAGCATTTGCTTTGATTGTGGTGTGTAACACAGAAAAGGGCTGATTTACATTTGCATCACTACCATTATTCTTGCACAGAGAAGAGAGCTAATCCATTTCAAACAGATTTATCCATTTGAAAAGGCTAATGCTGTGAGGGGCAGTCAGTGTGCACATGCCAATGAAATAGTGCAGTGATCTGTCCAACACATTCCCTGATAATACAAACCCACATGCCTAATGATGGTTTTTCCTTGGCACTGCCATCTCTGAAGCTTTTTCAGCACATTTGGAAGACAGATGCTGTTTCTGAATAGGCATCAGTGGTTGAAAGTATTAATAGTAATGGAAGATACCTTAAATGTCGATTCCAGGGTAGTTCAGAATGAGGGTAATGCTTCCGTGGAGGTCAGTGGGAACACTTCAAACTAAGGTCTAATTCTTCTGAGCTTTTTTCTAGTTTGTCAGGGTGGATGGGAATGAAACAGTGGGTAGAGGCGTAGGAGGTTTAACAGTTTGTTTCTGCATTTTAATTTGAATATTATATATAATGTTAGTTCGTGAAAAGTTGGCGATAAACATAGGCTATACTGTCTGCACAGTTTTATTAGAATAGCACACCTGGCCAGAGCAACTCATTGGAATAATCTTAAATCCTTTCTAGAAATCACATTCTGGGCCACACACTGAAGCTAGCTTTGAGTAGGTAAGTTCAACAGATCGTGGTGAAGTTGAAGAGAGAAAAAGTCCTCCCTATTTAATATAAATTACTGTGGATCAGAGAGGAGTTGGGAGAAATATAATGAACCTCAGACATCATTAAATAGTAGTTTTGTGATATAAGTATTCTTCAAAGGATTTAAATTTAATTAATTGCTGTGTAGCTATTTTGATGTAAGGTTTATATGTCATCAAAGGTGACCCAGAAGCCACTCAATTTGAAAAGCCTGATGCATGTCTTGCCTCATCTGGGCCTTCATAAGCCTGAAGAATCTTGATTGTATTTCATTTCTTCTTAGACAAATCATCCCATAACTTTCATTATCCACATTGTCTTGATTTTGTTCTTCCCGTTTATCAGTTTATCAAGATGCATGTGAGCCATGGGTTTTATACAGTGGTATCTTGATATTTATTCAGTGACATAATGATGTTGGTTGATACTCTTTTCTGTTGGGCGCCGTTTGCTGCAGAGCAGCTTGGTGGGCAACCCAGACCCCTTGGCACTATATGGACTCTGAGGATTGGTACAGAAAGGGTTACTGCAGAAAGAAGATGCTGTGTACACCAGCTGAGAGAAACTGCTGCTGGAAAACGCAGAAGCTAAAATGTGAGTGGCTGCCTAAAGTCAACCATGATAGGAATGGCTGGCTGCCCGGACAGTCCCGGCAGAAGACTGCTATGGGAGAGAGCTGAAAGAAAAGCCTGAGAGAAAACCCTGTGTGCAGTGACCAATAGAAGGTGGACAAGCTAATCTCCCTCCAATAGAATGTTTTTTCTCTCTGCAAGTGTGTTTCACAAAATAGTATAAAAATAACGCTTGTACCACAATAAAGTGTCAACACCTGATCACATTGGTCTGCGCGTGTTGTCCGTGATCTCCCGCTACACTTTTCCTATTAAATCTTAACATTTGACTTGCTTATCTGTACCTGATGATAGTCCAACAGCAGTACAGTGAGGGAAGGAAATGAAACAGAATACAACAGTTGAACTGATAACAGTATTTTTTTGTGTTGGAACAGCATATTCGGGAATCCATTTCACTTCTAAATAGAACAGCTGTGAAAATTCAGTGGTTTTCCTCTGTCAATAGGAAGAGTAGTGAAAAAAATGGACAAAACTTATGAACTCCAAGGTAAAGCAGTTGGTCGTAATAAATTTACAGGAATAAGAAGGAAAAAGACCATATTTGTTGAATAGACTTCTGTAAGAAAGATTCTGTGTTACACTGGTCAGGGGAATGTAAGGTAAAAATTGTTGAGGAATCCGAATGCCATCCAGCTAGCAGAAGAACAGAATAAAATATTAATGCTTTGAAAAGTGAAAATATCTGAGTGTCTTAAATGAAAATATCACACATCAATATTGTAAGATTGACCAGCAAAGAATATGAATTGTTATACCTATCTGATATAACAGATAGGTCATTGAACACTACTGAAAATAGGGTATCATTTATTTCTGAAATTAAATTCAGTACAGGAAGTACCACAGCCTTTTTAATGGATCCTGTAAGATTCCAAACACCTTTCTGGTTTAGAGACAAGCTAGATAGAAATCAAATTTAGGTAGGAAGTAATAGCACATTTTTTTTCCTGCTAGATCAGTTAATTGGTTTGATCAATTGAATCAATTGGTTTGATTCTCTCATTCACTGAGTGGTGATTCCATGAGGAACTTTTCTAGTTTTGTAATATAACATGCTATGACCATGATTATAAAATAAACCCATATAAAATACCCCAAATAAATACGAAGGTCTAAAAATATGTTCTTCAATAACGTATTGTGTCTGGCGCTGTTTAACTTCTTTCTGAGTGGCATGAACAGTTGGATTAAGTTCACCCTCATCAAGTTTACCAATACTATGTGGTATGGTCAGCACCTGAAGGGAAGGGGTGCTATGCAGGGGCTTCAGAAGTGGGCCAGTTCAACAAAGTGAAGTGCAAGGTCTTGTGCACTGGTCAGCACAATCCAAAGCACAAGTACAGGCTGTGTGGAAAATGGATTGAGAGCAGCCCTGAGAAGGAGAACTTCGGGGTGTTTATGGACAAAAAGCCCAATATGAACCAGCATTGTGTGCACTTGCAGCTCAGAAAACCAACTGCATCCTGGGCTGCATCAAAAGAAGCATGGATAGTAGGATGAGGGAGTTGATTTGGCTCTTCTACTCTACTCTTATGATTCCCCACCTTAGGTAATGCATCCAGCACTGGTGCCCAATACAAGAAAGGCATGGATATTGCAACAAGTTCAGAGGAGAACTAGTAAGTTGATCTCAGGTCTGTTAATACCTCTCCTATGAAGACAAGCTGAGATATGTGAGGTGGTTCAACCTGGAGAAGAGAAGGTTCCAGAAAGATGTTGTAGCAGTCTTACAGTACCTGAAGAGGACATACAAGAAAGCTGGAGAGGCACTCTTCGTAAGGGCGTTTAGGATAGGACAAGGGAGAATGGGTTTGAGCTGAAGGAGGGTAGGTTTAAATTAGATATTAGGAAGAAATTCTTTACTGAAGCTGAAGGTGGAACAGTTGGAACTGGAACAGGTTGCCTGGAGAAGTTGCTCTGTCCATGGAAGTGTTCAAGGCCAGGTTGGATGGGGAGCAACCTGATCTGGTGGAAGATGTCCCTGCCCTTGGCAGATGATCTGTGAAGGTGCCTTCCAACCCAAACCATTCTATGATCCTATGAAAATATGTTATAGACAATGTAACTTATCCTTCAAGCAAGTCTACCTGGAGTCATAACTAGAAGAAATGTGAAAGACATTTAGTCATCTGCTACTGCCAATAGTCAAATGTTCTTTTTTCAAATTTACTTACAATATTCTTCATTATTGCATGAAAACACTGAGTGTTTTCTTCAAAACTAAACATTTAAAAGAGTGCAAAGGTGTATTTTCAAAAATCTGTGGCTACTGTCAAATATGAATAAGCATTTAAAGCTTTGTTGGCCAACTCAATTTCTTTCAAGAGTGAAGCATGGACTTGCACCACAATGGGTTCACAAAATCCACTCATTTACTTGAGATATTTTGTAGTGCTTTTCAATTAATGGGAGGTACCAGAGGTTGGTAATTGAGAATGAATGTCAAGTAGTATCAAGACTCTTCAATTCATAAAGCTGATAACTCTTTATGTGATTACATTCATCCCTTTCCAGGTTATATGGTTTCTGGTCCCTTGCTTTACAAACCTTTGAAAGAAGAACATGTATTACTCAACAAATACTGTAGCTACACTAGGGCTGTTGTATTTCCTTCTGAGCAACTCTGCAAAGTGATAGAAATGAAAAAATAAAGCTAGGTGTTGATTTTGAAGGCATATTGTTTCTCACAAGAAAAAAACACATAATAAATTCGAATCAGTGAAGCATGAGAACATCTGGATTGATTTCTTAACTAGATGAGTGATGAATTCTCTTGTCTACTAATGTTTCATAGTTTTTGTCTCTTACTTCTATTTTTAGTTTACCTTATCTATCATTACCATTAGTACTCTCTTACACAGTCTTTCCTATTCCCACTCAAATTAATTTCTTTGTACACTGTGGAATATAAAGCCTCTGGAGAGTGATTCCCTGTTGTAGTATCACAATTGCTGACTGGATTACTTAATTGGTAGGAGGATAATGATATAAGCCAATGCACCATGTCTTCTGTTATTCAAAGATGTCTACACAGTAAACTGGCTTTACCACATTTATTGAAAACAAATTTTAAAAAGATGATGGTGTTCTATTAAATGTATGTCAGTCACTTTGAAATAAATTGGTCATCCCTAACTGCACTACTAGAAAAGAGCATAAAATATTTTTGTCTTCACCAAGCCTAAAGAAATGCCAAAAAGCTACAGAGCCCCTTTGGCCAGTAATAAAACTCTCCTTTATCTTCTCAATACTGAATTTGTCTCAGTGAGCAGTTACACTTTAAGAAACAGTACTATTAGATGTGCATTCACATTTTTTAGCTTCTGTTTTTTGTCTAGCATGCCAAGTGCAAGAAGAAATCTCAGGTCTGCAGCCCCCAAAAAATCTGGCCTTATCCTTTCTTCTCTTTAATAAAATACATTTTTCATTTCAAATACATTTCAGTTGCCCACATCTGAACAAAACTCTGTTACAAACCATCAGTCAGTTACACTTACTGTACAAAAATTCACTTCCTCATGAGGCTACAGGCTGCCCAAGGTTTTCCTCCACTCTCTCTGTGTCTTCTTCAAGTATCTTTCTTAATACATCATTGTTATTCTTTTCTCATGGTATGCTATTAAACATTAAAGATTTTGAAGGCATGAGTGAAGGTGTGTTCTGTAAGTCTAGTCATTTCTTTGCAGCTTCATTGTTGCTGTCCCTTTCCAAGCAGATGAGTACTGTACCAGTGCACAGCTCACAAATTGCAGTAACTGATCTTCGGTTAGACGTGAGACCAAGTTAAAAACAATGTTATGAATCTTCTTGCTTTCCAAAGCAAAACTCTTTTGACTCTTTTATTTCAATCATTTCTTGTATTTTTAACAAAGAAATGGAAGTTGAAGGTTCAGCTATTAATTTTGTAGAAAGATTATGAATGGCAGGGAAGTTATGCTGATGTGAAATTCATAATGAAAAAGGGTAAGGGCCTGATGCATTGTTGTTATACATCTGGTAGCTGTTTAATTACAAGAAACGGGTAGTATGGAATAATTGGCATTTGCTACATCCCTCAGCTACTTTTATTAGCTCTTCTGTGTAATAATTTGTTACCCCTCTTCTGTGTTTATATGCATTCTTGAGAGTTTCTGAAGTATTTTTTCTTACAAAAGAATTTTGTTTAGTTCTATTTTCAATTGTAACCTCTAGTTAATGACCTTGACAGCAATTGGATGCCAAAATACATTTGCTGGCATGGCCTTTAGACCACAGAATGTGTTCTTCACCAGTGATAAAACCTCACAAATTAGCATGCAGTGATAAGCATGTGCCGCGACCCCTTCTCAGATGGCTACACCCTGAAAAGCCCAGGCTAGCTCACAGCCACTCTGAGGGGCTCTGGGCAGATTTGGGCACCAGGCGACCAATCGGACCTCCAAGGGAGGACTCAGGCTACCCGGAGACTCAGAGGCTTCCAACCAGGCGGTACGCCCTGCCTCATGCCCCACAAGGAGCTTCTTCAGTGAGGGCAGTTCACCAGACCCTAGCTGGTGTCCCTGGAGGAGGACCGGTGGACCAGCTGCTCGATGAAGAGGACAAAAGATGAGCCTTGTGGGTGGTATAACAAGGAACCTTTATTAGAGGTCTATGCCTCTAGAAGAACCGACCCACAAGAGCCCAGATTGGTCTCAAACATGGGTTTAAATAGGGGGCACAAACAGGGGGTGGAGATGGGGAAAGGACCAACCAGGGGAGGGAAGGAGTGGGGTTTAGGGATGATTGGCATGAGAGGAAGCCTAAGGCCTTCTACTCAAGCCAACCAGGGACCAAGTAACTTGGAGAGACAGGGAAGGTTCTGGAAGAAGGGGAGGGGTCAGGGTACATATATGGGATGGGGGCAAAGGGACCCGAAGGCGGGAAGATTGTGGGGGAGGAAGACACTGGTGGAGAGAACTAAGTGCGATCAAGGGAAGGGGGAGACCAGGGCAGTCCATTTACAGGCAGGGCTAATAAGGGATAACTGGGGATAACAGAACTGTACATAAAATACAAATACATATCTTAACTTATAATACCACCACAAGCATGTAATAAATTTAATATGCATATGTAAGGATATTTATTACCCCTTCAGTTTTCCCAAGTTTCACCTGTTGTGTTACTCTTTAATCTAACCTGAGACAGGATAAAAAGGCTATTTATTTTACACTGGTGTATGGTTTTCCATATAGCATGCATGGCTGTTTGGCTTGTGGAGTTTATGTAGTCTCTACAGCTTTTGCATACCTATTAAACTGTAGTACCAAGAGTCAACTCGCAGCTTGTTTTGGCAATAGATAAAACTGCCAAACATTATGGAGAGACACGATTGTTGTCTGACACAACTCTTGCCTGTCTTAAGACCTGTGAAAAATAAACATATTAAAAAGAAACTTGCATTTGTAGTTCGTTTTTTTTTTGTTCTGTGTTTTTTTCTTGACAAAACTTCAGTGCTAAATGCATGGAATGTTATGTATTTATTTTGGAAGTATTTAAGTATTGGTTTCCTCTGTGTGGATGCCAGCTGTTTCAAATGCAAGAATGTATTTTCTTGAATTTCCAGGGGAAAAAAAAAAAAACAACAAACCACAAACACCCCACAAAAACCAAAACAAAAATCCTACAAAACCAAAACTAAACAAACCCAAACAACAAAACAAACAAACAAACAAAAACCCAACCCACACAAAAACCTCTCTAAAAATCCTAGAATTACTTGTCAAGAAATGCCTTCCAGTTTAATTTATTTGGAATTCAGATTTGCTTACATTGATTTTCCCTAGGATGAAAATGAAGGGCAGTGGGAGTTTCAAAAATTCAAAATCAAAACCTGTATCTGTGTCTTCTAACCTGAAGATAATGACAATGCCTTTACATTCCTTCCCACAACAAGCATTCACTTAGCTCACATAACTCTTTCATAAACCATTGCTGAAATTGACAATATGACCCAACAATTGTCAAGAAGCTGTTTTTGGAACTGCAGGAATGAGAAAACCAGCGCATGGTGGGTGACCACAAGACTGTTCACCAGGTGCCCACTAAGCTGCTCTATCATTTCCCCTCCCCTGCTTGACAGGGAGAGAAAAATACAATGAAAGGATCATAGAACAAGATAAGAACAAGGAGAGATCACTCACCAATTGCTGTCACCAGCAAAACAGACCTAATTTGGGGAAATTGCTTTATTACCAAACAATAGAGTAGGGTAATGAGAAATAAAACCAAATCTTAAAACACTTTACAACCACTCCTCCTTTCTTCACAGGCTCAATTTCACTCCTGATTTGCTTTACATCCACCTCCCTGGTGGCACAGGAGGACAATGAATGGGAGTCGTGTACCCCCTGTGTATGCTCATTACATGCTGTCTCTGCTGCTTCTTCTTCCTCACACCCTTCCTCTGCTCCAGCATGGTGTCCCTTTCCCAGGAGACAGCCCTCCACAAACTTCTCTGATATGGGTCCTTCTCCTTCTCATGAGCTGTGGTTCTTCACAAACTGCTCTAGTGTGAGTTCCTTTCAAAGGGTGCAGTCCTTCAGAAACAGACTGCTTCAGTTTGGATCCCCCAAGAAGTCACAAATCCTGCCAAAAAATCTGCTCCACTGTGGGCTCCTGTCACCACAAGGCCACAGGTGGTGCCAGGAGTCTGCTTTGTGCCAGGAGTGCAGGCGTCCCATGAAGTCACATGTAGGCCCGTGCTGAAGGCTAATCTCGGCCTGAGCATGTGTAGAAGTGAGACTCTGACTGGACATGTCTTGTAATTGGACAAGGAGAACCTGATCCCCAGGTCACTGGGTGATTAATGTAAACAATATAGTGTGATATATAGCTGTAACTGCGTAGCAGAGGGAAGGCAGACATTTTGTAGTCTTCTTAGAGAGCAGACCCTTTGCTTGGCTGTGAGACGTGGCCAAGCAGAGAGACATGTTTCCAAGCCCACCTAGACACACACTGTCTGGAGGGCATGGACACAGAGTCTGCTAGGAAGGTAAGTAATGCTTTGCTATGCTTAAAATGCTTAGGATTAGACTGTAGAATGCCGGCACGCAAATAGTTACATAAGCACATGAGAAACTTCATGAAGTCTAGCCTTCTCATCATTCTCCCTGCCTCTCAGACGGACTGGACACAACAGTCACAGTCTCCTTTGGACAACCGCCAGCTCCATTGTGGAGTCCTTCATGGACTGCAGGTGGACATCTGCTCCACCATGCACCTCCATGGGCTGCAGGGGCACAGCTGCTCCACCATGGTCTGCACCACGGGCTGCAGGGGAATCTCAGCTCCAACTGCTGGAGCATCTCCTCCCCTTCCTTCTTCACTGATCTTGTTGCCTGCAAGTCTGTTTCTCTGACATATTCTCACTCCTCTTTTTCAGCTGCGTTTTGTGCAGCAGGTTTTACTTTTTTTCCTCCATTCTTAAGTAAGTCATTCCTTAGGCACTACCATCACTGGTAATGGGCTCAGCCTTAGCCAGTGGCNTTGGCTGTGAGACGTGGCCAAGCAGAGAGACATGTTTCCAAGCCCACCTAGACACACACTGTCTGGAGGGCATGGACACAGAGTCTGCTAGGAAGGTAAGTAATGCTTTGCTATGCTTAAAATGCTTAGGATTAGACTGTAGAATGCCGGCACGCAAATAGTTACATAAGCACATGAGAAACTTCATGAAGTCTAGCCTTCTCATCATTCTCCCTGCCTCTCAGACGGACTGGACACAACAGTCACAGTCTCCTTTGGACAACCGCCAGCTCCATTGTGGAGTCCTTCATGGACTGCAGGTGGACATCTGCTCCACCATGCACCTCCATGGGCTGCAGGGGCACAGCTGCTCCACCATGGTCTGCACCACGGGCTGCAGGGGAATCTCAGCTCCAACTGCTGGAGCATCTCCTCCCCTTCCTTCTTCACTGATCTTGTTGCCTGCAAGTCTGTTTCTCTGACATATTCTCACTCCTCTTTTTCAGCTGCGTTTTGTGCAGCAGGTTTTACTTTTTTTCCTCCATTCTTAAGTAAGTCATTCCTTAGGCACTACCATCACTGGTAATGGGCTCAGCCTTAGCCAGTGGCAGGTCCATCTTGGAGCTCACTGGCACTGGCTCTGTGGGACATGGGGGAACATTCTGTCACCTTCTCACAGCAGCCATCCATGCAACCCTCTACTATTAAAACCTTACCATATTGCAAAGCAATAAACAGTATTACAAATACCTTTGACACCCTTTAATTGAAATGTGTCCCAGTCACATTTCAGGAATGCATAATTCTGTGGACTTTTAAGTACACTTGCATATCAATAAATTATATTAAAATAAATATTTAGTTGTTCAGAGTTTTATTTCTACATGTTTTGTTGATCTTTGTATATAAAATATATATTTATAAAACAAAATAGTATGTATTTTATAATTTTAAGACTACAGTAATAATTCCACAAGTGTGTGTGTATACATATACTTGTGGAATTGGAGATAGAGAAGATGCAGCACAAGCCTTTTGAATTAAAAACAGTTACTCATGTATAAAACTGAATCTAACAATGCTTATATATGAAACTGAATCTAACAATTGCCATGTATGTTAGCTAATTCCAAGCTGAATATTCACAATACTATATGAATAAGAAACACTAAATTACGGCATAAATTACATTAATTCACCATAGCAATTTGAGCAACTTTCAAATTTGTATTGCAAAGTGAGAGAGTAAGTCAAAACTGAGAAGACTTCAGCTGTTAAAATTTGTTTGAAGCCCATTGAGCATGAACCAGGCTGCTGAATAATGCAGACAAGATAATGAACTGGAGATAAATGATCCCAAGCTGGCCCCTGCTGAGTGTCAGGAGAATATGTTTATTTGGTAGATTTATTATCTTAACATCTTTTTGCAGTTACCTCCAATTTAGAGAAAAAACATGAAACATTTATAATTTGTGTGGTTTTATTTGTAACTGCAGGACAATATTATAATTTATCTGGAGAAGGTGTGGGTAGTTGTCTGTTGAATATATAGAATTGGTTTGCTAAATTCTTCTTTCAGTTATATAGAGGTATTTAAAACAGATTGTGAGTGGCAATCTCAGTCAAATCTCTTCTAAGACAAACAGTTAAGACTGGTAATTTATCTTCAGGCTGACAAAGCCAGTAATTTCTGCAAATGTTGTGTTTCGAGACTTACTCCTCTTTTAATAGAAAAACCTTGCTTTATAAACATTGTTACTGTTATTTTTTCATGTCTACACCTATTATTCTGGAAAAGAAATACAGGAAGTTGTAAAGAGTTGCTTAATACAGATCAGAAGGATTTTCATACAGAAATAACATGTTGCTGTTTGTGAATGCTGTAAAGTAATGTCGCTGAGTGCATTAAGGTTCATTCATCAGAGGCTGTGCTGGGGTAGAAACTCTTTTACTTCACTCTTCACAGGTACAATGTAAATAATACTCATAAAGGCATTTCAGATTCAGTCCACTTCAATATATTTTTCTTTTAACTCCATGAACTACTGAATGTCCACTGCTTTATAGCATTTTGCACTCTCAGACAGCTCTTAGGTGTACACCACCTTACTCTTTAGCTCCCAGAAATGTGTCCTTCCCAGCAGTGAGGCTTTTAGCTAAAAGAAGGATCATGGTTCCATGAACATATACAATTAGGCCCAGATTTTAGACTGACAGAGAAAATTTTTTCAGGACATCTTACCTTTTGAGAGCATCATTTAAATTATATAGTTTTGCAATTAAATCCTCAATTCTTCTTCCTTGTTCTTAAACACAGACACTGCAAACAGAGAACATATCCAAGGACCACAATAACTCTGATTTCTTTGCTACCAGTTTTTTTCTGCTGCTATTGCAGAAAACAGCAGAAGGTTATCTCATTTCTTGATTACCCTTTGAATTGCCAATGAAACCTGAAAGCCTTCTGCAGTGAGGTGACTACTTTGGTGGACAAGATGAGAGCAGTGAAGATTGTTTACATCAACTTTAGAAAGGCATTTGACAGTCTCTTTTATAGCATCCTCATAAACAAGCTGACGAAGTACAGGCTAGTTAAGTGGACAGTGAGATGGATTGAAAACTGGGTGAATGGCCATGCCCAAAGGATCATGATCACTAGAGGTTTACCTCAGTGAACAATATTGGGGCCAGTATTGTTTGCACATGTCAGCAAGCCTGGACACTGAGATAGAGTGTACCAGTGTCCACTCCTCAGCAAGTTTGTAGAGGATGCAAAACTGGGAGGAATAGCAGATACACCAGAGGGGCCTGGGGCTAGGAATAATCTCATGAAGTGCAGAAGGAGGTAAATAGAAAGATTTTCCCTTTGGGAGCAATGCACCCTGATGCACCTGTACATACTGGGGGCTGCTCATCTGGAAAGCATCTTTGCATAAAAAGACCTGAAGGATGGTTAAACGTGATCAAACAGCCTCTGGAGCTGCAATATGCAGAGTGCTGCCAGCAGACCGAGTGAGGTGATCCTTTCTCTCTACTCAGCACTGGTGAGGTATATTGTCAGTTCTTGTTGCAGTGTTGGGGTCCTCAGTTAAAAAAATTTGTGAACATACTGGAGTGAGTCTGGTGCAGGGCTTCAAAGGTGATTAAGGTACTGGAGCATCTTTCACATGAGGAAATGCTGAGACAGCTACGACTGACCAGCGTGGTGAGATGGCTCAGGGAGATCTTTAACTTGTGTAAATGCTGTTTGGAAGGGAATGAAGAAGAGGGAGCCAGACTCTTCTTACTGGTGCCCACTGACAGAACAAGAGGATGTGGGCACAAATTAAAAACCACTAAATTTTTTCTGAACATAAAAATATTTTTAGATTTTTCAGGTGGCCAGACATTGGCAGAGATCTCCCTGAGAGTCTGTGGAGTTTTCTTCTGTGGAGATACTCAAAATGCAACACGGTCCTGGACTACCAGCTCTAGGTGACTGTACTTGAGCAGTAGGTTCCATGACATGATCTCAAGAAATCCTTTTCTGCCCTAATGATTCTTTGATTCTGGTAGTTTCTGGGAAAGGCAGGAACAATATGCTTTTTCCCTTGCTTATGTGCAATGTGTATGTGCCGCTATTGTTTTGGAAAACAAGCTTAGCTACTAAATTCTCTGGGGAGCAGTGATACTACCATTTATTTATGCAGGTCTGATTTGGTGGTGAGGAGGAGAGAAGAGGAGAAGAACAAGGAAAAGGAAGATATATTTTTAGTTCACTGTGTGTTTATTCTGCACAAATTCTTATTCAGTAAATTAATGGTATTCAGCAAGTTCATATGAACCTGTATATACTGAACAATTAATATATTTTAATATTTAAATGAGAAGGTATTATTTTATATGGCACTTAAGTGGTATGCATAAATAATCATGCATACAAACATATTAAGTCACTTAGAACTGTAATGAGTAATTTTCAAGTCCTGGCAACCAGCAGGATTCAATTGGACTATACCATTTGGCCTACTTGGCCTTATTAAAACTTTCAAAGAAGGGGCAGCATGTCCTTTTTAATCTGTTTCTCAATGGCTAGTAGTAAATAAATGAACAGGAGATTGGTGGGTATGACAAATTAATATGCATACTGACAACTTATAAACACAGTATTGCTTAGAGAATTACTATATGAATATATACAAGCAATTATCTATTTTAAATTACTTATTTCATTGTCCAAATAATACACCACTGAAGTGGAAACTGATAAAAAGGAGACTACAAATACAATATTTTATCAACTTTTTACTGAACTTATTAAGTATAGGCCCTCTTAATGAGGAGATTAATGAATGAAGCAGTTCATTATGGCTAAGCATTCCTTGTTGTTGTTAAGAATTTGCCAGCATAGACCTGCTTTAGTCAGTTTAATTATGATTAATATCTTATCTTGAATTCCATCTCCATTCATATCTGAGAAACAAATGCAAACTCTATTACATGACCAAAGTTCATGAAATAGGGTAAGCTGTTGATGACCTTATATTTTATTCATTTTCACATTCATATTTATCAGTTTTTATAAGAACTAATGTAAATCTTACAATAATTTTAAAAAATCCATTTATCCATGGTGTGTTATACAACCTCTTGTTCTTCTTAGAAGCAGCATCCTATGTTCAAGATTAAATATCTCAACATTTTTATTATGCTTTTTCAAATGCAGTAACTACTGTTTTATAGCAATTTAAATAAGAACGACATCTTAGTCTCTAGAATTTATTTCAAGACTCAGTAGACTGTGTAATTTAAACTGATTTTATTTAGCCAAAGATCTCATAAGCATCAGTGCAAATTGTACTTCAGCTGTAGTCAAGGCTTAGTCTGTTAGTTCTATATTTTTTTAATACGTGTATGTGTTTCCATGAACTGATGAATGCAGAGTATGTTTTAATTAATTTGTGTCTCAAAGGGTTTGTCAGTAATAATTGATCATATATGGAATCAGTTAAGTCTTGTCCATACTAATACTTCAGTCTGAAATAGTTCCCACACTGTCTTTGACTGTGTGGTACTGGTTACATTTATAATATAATTTTATTCTCTAATTTCCTTAACAAAACATCTAAAAAATCTGTGTGGTCAGACTCTCCATCTGTAATTCCTCTTCTCTTTTTTGAGTACCTTGTTTAATTTCAGCCAAGCCTCCCCCTTTCCAGAGAATTATAGATCCCAAAAAAATGAAATTTCTTGAACATTTGTGAAGACTGGAACTGAAAGAACTGAACGGTTTTTGGTAACTGAAAGAAAAACTGAGTGCAGATATGAGAGTTGTGGGCTCTAGCGAATGTAAGACACAAAACTGTAGTGCTCCAGCTTTAGTGCTTTCGGTGCTCATACAAAACTTCATCTTAAAGAGTTTCAAAATAAATTGCTTTGCTACTTCTAAGAAAGTGACCCAGGCAAAATATGATGTTTTATTTCTCTTGAGGAATTTAATATAATGTTTATTGGAGTAGAGGTGATTCTTGAATAAAGTTTCTGAAAATACCAATGTTGCCACAATAGGATAGCTTTAAAAATGCAATTTTTTAATCTTCAGACAGGAAAGAGGTGGTTTCTAGGTGAGGAAAGGAGATTTCCAGGACAGAGGACTAAATTCCATCCTGTTCTCTTTAGTGGAGCCTGATGACACTGGATAAAACCACTAAGCCAGCATCTTCATTAATCACTACCCATTAAAGGTTTCTCATATCTGAGATGCTCACAGAAAATTCTGCTGAAATTTGAGTCAACTGAGAACATATGGGATAATTTGGAAACATTAAAATTAAAAGTTTGCATCTAATTCTCACACGTGTTAACTTCAGTCAACAGTAATATGAAGATAAAAATACAGTACTCTAGAAGTCTTGAAAGACCAGACTATAACTGTAAGGGTAAATGGGATCTGCGACTTCATTTTCCTGTAACTTCTAATCATTCTTAAAATGTCACCAAAATGAAAATAATGAATGGATACTATCCATTCTCTTTGACCAGAATGCCTTTTTGTCAGCATTTGAGAAAAGGGGCTTAACCTATCTAACTGAAAACTACCTAAGTTTACCTACTTCAGGGGAATGTTTTTCAGTCACAAATATTTATGCTCATCTTCGTGACTTTTGTGATGTGCTCTTCGACACCAAAACATTGTGAATTCAGTTCAGCCTGTCTCAGCTCAAATAATTCTCTCTTGTACATACTTTTTTCCTGAAAGGGAAGAGTTTTAATTTTCCTGGCCATTTGAAGACCATCTCATTACACTTCAGATCCCTAGCATAACAAGACACAAGAGTATCTCAACAACGCGTGTGTGAAATCAGAGTAGTCTGTATGAGTGAAAGATTTGAAAGACTACATTTTAATTATCATTTCCCATAGGTATTTGGGGTCATATGTTTAAAAGCATGTGATGTACATAAATGTAATGTCTTTCAGCAGTCTCCACTACTGACTTTATGAGTCTGCCCTTTTGAAAAGCACCCTCTATCATATTTATGATGTTGTCTTATTTAAAATGGGTACTAAGTCTGCTGAAGGCATGATTGTGCTCCTGTGACCATCCCAGCCATGAATGCCATGAGAATAGCATGGGTTTGACTAATGATTTTTGTGCTTTCTTTGCTTACTTTTTCCTATATTTGTCCCATATGCTTCCACTCTGACAGTGCTGACAAGCACATACATTAATCAGATTTTGACATCACAATTTCTAGTCACACATGTATCTTCCTAGCCACAAATGTGTCTCCCTACTACAACCTATGAGAACTCTACCTTATGCATGTTCACATTACCTCTAAAATTCATATTGGCTATTTGGTTTGTGGTGATTTTTAATCAGTTCTAATGTTACACGTTTAAATGATTATATAGATATTCTTTCATTTGTATAAATGCTGTGGAATTTATCTGTTATTTTTTCCCTTCTGATCTCTTGTGTAGGTAACAGACTCTTCAGATCAAGGCTATCTCAGGTATCCAGTTGTCATCATTCATCCTATTCATAGAATCATTTTAATGACAAAGTAACTTAACTATCTATAACCACATCATCCACTCTACTTCTATGGAAATATGAAAAACATTACGCTAAGAAGTATATTCAAAAGATAAACATCATTAGGGCATGTACCTTTATACTGCTCATAAGATGTAAGATCTCTTGTTTATAATAGCTTATATAAAAAAATTCTAACTCTAATGTTAGTTCAGACAGTTCAGAAAATATATACGCCTAAGGTGGTTGCAAGTCAAAAAGAAATAATTTCCTGGGATCAAATTCTCCCTTGATAACATTTACTTCAGCCACTTATAATTGTGAAAGATAAACTTAAGCCGCCATCTAAGATCTGCATTCACTTTCATTAGTGACCATTTGTACCGCACTTTGTCCCCAAATAAATGTCTTTAAAAAATCGTGACTCAACACCCTGAAATTACCTTCAGTAATCTAGTACTGACCTACACTGTAACTGGATAGAAGAAAAGACATAAATTCATCTAAAGGGAGGCTCCTACAGCTACAGCTGCAGAGGTGAGATTTATTGTATTGGCAGAACAATTGTAAGCTTCACTGGTGTACTCATACTTGGACATAGGTGATTTTTCATCTCATAAATAAATAGCACAAACTGAGAATGATAAATATGGCTGGATATCTGCAGCCTAACTTTTCAGTCCTCACCTGAAGAGGACTACTGCTCAACATTTACTCATTTACTTTATATTACTTATCTCTCCAACTCTATGTTGATTTCTGTGTATGCTGAAAGAAAAGGGAGCAAGGAGTATAGCGAAGTATTAATACAGTATTTCAATATCATTTAAGTACACATGGGTAGGATTAGTGTTACAAAAAAATGTGCCTGTGCCAAGTAGCAGAATCCAGAACCCAACAGAAAATACTTGCTTCAGAATGGGATACACCAAAGTCCTTCAATGAGATACATAACATAGCCTATGTTGACTGAGTGTCAAACTACATTTTTTTATTCAGTGGCTGGAGGTGATGCGCATCCTGGTTTCCAGCTGCTCTTTGATATAGCATTCACTCAGGCTGCATGAGACATTGTTTGATTCCTGTTTAAGGCAAGTGAAATGTCCCATCTTCCTGGAACACGCTGTTAATTAGCTGTTCCATGTCACATACAGCACTAAGCTCTTCCCTAGGTCACTAAAATTCTGTAAGCTAGGAGGTAGGCCAGACAAATGGAAAGACAAAGTGCTCAGTCCTAACGCTTGCCATCTTTCAGGACTTTGCTCCTTTTTTATGTGAATAGAGACTGCAGCTTGAAACCCTTTCCCCACTACACAAAAGACTTCCAAACTCAGCCATATTGTTAACACCACCTCCTAGAAGCCAGGGCATGTGACAGAAACAAACAACTTCGTTGAGGCCAAGAAAAAAGTGACAGTTTTACCCATCTAAGTGGGAAAGGAGGCAGTCTCTGGAGGCACTAGTGGTTCCCAGCTATGCTGCTCTGCTCAGAGCAAAATTCGGAAGATAGGAAACTGTCTGTCATTCCCTCTTCCATTGCCTGGACTGCCATCCCATGTGTGCCAGAGACCAGCCTCTGGACCACTCTGAAGTGGTTCCCAGCCACTAGCATTACCGGTGTTGTAGTGTGACTGTACCTGCAGAATTTTTGATTCTGCTATTTGATCTAATTCTCTCATGAAATCATATATACTATAAATTACAATTAAATAAACTGTATCTCTATACACCATATTTCTATTATTTTCTTAATAGGATGTTGGATAGTCCAATGAACTAGTGTAATGCTGATAATGTTTTCCTATACCTCTTGAGAAGAGGTAATTCTACTCTTTATTCCCAGTGGCTAATCTACTTAAATGCGATTGATCCTTAGGCAATTCTGACTGTGTGCCAGAAATGCAGAACATATCACAATCTACATGTAGAACTTGGCGATCTATAGTTTGTCACCAAGAGAGTGATCCAACTCCCAGTGAAGTCAGTGGGACTGATGTCAACAGGAACAATAGCAGAGCCATGACATTTCCTTGTTTAAAGGTTTATTTATTCTGACTATTGTAAGGAATTTTCTTAACTTTCCAAAAGTCATTGAATCAATTGTGTAGACTGGCACAGATGAGACAGTGTTCCAATATAAATTTCTACATCTAAAGCCACATCAGCAAAAAAGACCACAGAAAGTGGCATGGCACAGAATCTACATCGTATTTAGGCAGCCATACCTCAATTTTAGACAGATTTTTTTGGGTGTTTTTTTAGTAGTTGTTTATTTTAAGCTTTCCTTATTGTTCAATATTTGTTTTATAATCATCAGAAGAGTAGTTGTGGAAGCCAATAATGTTTGTCATGAAATGCAGTCAGAACCATAACCCATGCATAAATACAAATTAGATTATAACTCATGTTAACCTTACATTAGAAAGTGGGAGAAAAAAACCCCAGAGAATGTGTCTCTTGAAATAAACTTTAATACCCATAAAAAATACCGTAAAAGGAGAAATAATGTGTAATTGTGTCATGGATGAGAGCCTATGCATAACACTGATTTGTGCTGTTGGTATAAAATAGATGTCAAGCACTGGAGAGAAAAAAATTATACAAAAAAATAGATTTTCTGCTTCAAACTCATTAACTGTCAATGTGGATAGTTAGCCTACATAATGTTTAAATACATAATTAAAATGGAGGTTTGGTACCAAAATGGTGAGAAGTGGTAGTAGGAGCAGGACTATAAAGATATCAGCAGTGACAATGGATACTTTTATGAACTCTTGTTTTCTCAATTTAATGAGATCATTAACATGATGAATATCAGAGTATGTGTTGTGGTTTTAAGTAACCAGAGTTTTTTTATTAGCTGGGGGGGCTAGGAGAGAGGCTTCTTTAAGAAGCTGCTAGAGTTTTTCTCTGCTCTAAGCTAGCCAAGGTCAGGCAACAACGCCTCTGTGATAACATATTTAAGAAGGAGTAGAGAAAAAAAGTCTGTGCAGAACATCATGGCCGCTTAAGAGACAGGAGGGTGCGGAGCTTGATTAGCACCAAGGTCAGAGAGAGGAGAAAGAGAAGATGCCTTAAACACTGGAATAGGGCCCCAGCAATCTGTGAGGAATCATAGGGGCAAAGATTCTTCAGCCTGTGAACCCGTGGAAAAAGTGGGAGATTTTTCCACGCTGGAACAGAGACATGCCGGAAAAGAGAGGCTGTGATCCTGTGTTTGGAGCAGAGGGGCCTGGTGGAACCCCGTGGGCCGTGAGAAGAAGAGA
>WEIV01003162.1:50099-67599 GCA_013390005.1 Calyptomena viridis
CTGGGAGCCCACCACAACCGGGACACTCCGGGGCTGCAGTGGGCGGGGGGGTGGGGGGGAAGAGGGGACCGCCAAAACTGTGCTCCAGTCCGAGGCACCGCGGCAGGCAGGAGGCCCCGGGGCTGCTGCGGGACAGGGGCCTTGGCCCCACCTGGGCAGGCACACCCCCCACCTGCAAACAAAAGTGGAAAAAAGTTTTCCTCAAAACAAAACCATAACACTTACTTTTTCAGGTAAAGGAAAGATAATTAATTAAAGAGCTATTACTCCACCAATAACTTGGTGGAATTAATCAGACAGAAGTATTTGCACCTAGAGTCAATCCCCATTTTTACAGCTGTCTCCTTAATGCAGTTACAAGAGGAGGGTTTTGTAAATGTTGTATTAATTCTCATCAGATATGTATTAATTTTCATCAGACAGTCTCCATACTGCAAAGCAGTCTGCCATTCCACCTTCTAAAGATTTGTTATTTTAACTCAGGACAATTGTTCTGGATTGAAGACAAATGCAAAATATAATTTTCATGTTTGCTCTTTGTCTCATGCATCTTACCTGATTATCTGCTGTTAAAACAAGTAATTGCAAATACTCATCCTTAAAGACAAGTGAAAAGGGTAGCCTGTAACTTCAGAAGTGCCAATAGGAATATATTTGACCTTACACCTCCAATCCTGACATTGTTTAACCATATCCCACAACTAGTGAATTTCAATTATTTGTTCAGAAGAGCCATTCATAATTGCCTGGTGTAAGCCTGCCTTTAGGATGCAAAGCAGAAAACAATGAAAATGCTACACTGGTGAATTAGAACAGCTGCACTTAAATGTATAAATTAAATGGGCCTCTTTTCACAGCTTTCTCTTTCTATTTTGAGAGGCTCAGTCTGATGACATCAAAGGCAGGATTATGTGAGAAGATAAAAACTTGATCTTATGTCCATGTTTGAAGACATGAAAGTCCTCTTTTCTCCAAACCAAAATAACTCTCCTTATAGCACAGTGAGCTAGGGTCCAGGTGCAGCGGGGGAAGGTTGTGGCAAGGCACTGAGGATATGTCAGAGAAGCCAAAGAGTTGTACATTGAGCTATAATCTTCCTAAATGTGCTAAAAGATTGTTTGTAGGCTTTGGAAGCTTTGTCCTGTCAATTAGTTTGTTAAGTCTTTCTTTTAATTGAAGAATGCTGTTATGCATGTGGCTGGATTGGCCTTTAATGAGAATTTAAGGTGTTTCAGCTAGTTATAGGGAAATCTACATCATGGTATATGAGGAACCAAGAAGGGAATGCAAGGTCATCTAAGAGTACACTGTGATCATATGTTAGTGTCTGTGCGTGTGACATTGTATTTCCAATATATCTGATACACTGCCTATAGTTTACAGAAGAATTTAGAAGGCAAGGTAAAATGGTGGCCTTTTTATACTTTGAAGCTTGTTCTTCTCAATGATGGAGTCTTCTTACCTTCAAATATTCTCTCATGTGGTGAATTACCTTCTCTGAGTTGCTAAAAATTGTCTGAGACCAATGGAAACTTTCACCTCATATAGCTTCAGTGCTTTGTAAAGAAGACATTTTTTAATGTGAACATCTCCAAAATACACCCTTAAAAGTTCTTGCTGTTAGAACACAGAAACAACTGTCATGGGCTTGGACAGTCTCACAATAGGCCAAAACAAGTGCCACTGTCCAGCTTAAATGCAAGCCGATTACTGTAAAATTTTATGAACATCAGATACTAAAGAGAATGTTTGCCTTCTGACAATCTGAGATCTCATCATGTGGTCATCTCTTTGCCCTGAATTTTCACCTTATTACACATATTCAGAAGAAGTACATAGATGGCAAATTTTCAGTACACAGCTATGGACAACATGCAACAACCCATATGAAAAATAAAATAGACCATAAAATAGACCATAAAATTAATAGACCATATGTCTGATACTCTCTACAGTCTCAATTCCAGCATTGGACAATTTGCAATAGTTTAGTCATATTCAATTCTATTCCAATATTGGGGAAAGATTTCCCAGTGGTGTATTTACAAGAATTTTAAGATAACATGTCTACTACATTCCTACTGTTTATTCACCCTATGTACACGTTTCCAGATAAGTAGCTATGTTATTATAAAAGTATTGGAACAAATATATGATGGAAAATAGAATGGAAAATATTATTCATGGATTTGACTTTTATACTGACTTTATATATATAATCCATGTAACTTCATATATTGATGGTTATAATGTAGTTTAATTTGTTTCTTTTATAACTGTATCCAGGTACACATACTGCCAATTCCACAACTCCCTGACTAGCTATATTTATTACTCTGTAAGGTCATTTCTTCTTTCTCTACTGAGTTTGAATCACTGAATGCGTCCCACCCTTTTCATTTGTAAAAGGTTTAAAACTGGATGCTTCTCTTGAATAGAGAACTTTATTAGTGCAAGATGCATGGAAGGGCCATCAGTAGCATTTTTGTTAATTTAGTCCGTGACACAAGGAATGTTTCTTCATGATGCCAGGCACACAAATTAATGTTAATTCTATAGGTGGGTAGCATATTATTTAGATTTCACAAGGATACATTAGTTATTAGGATGTGTGTTCCAATGGTCTTAGTGCTATGACATAACAGTTCTGTCAAGTCAGTCTTACAGGTGAATATTTTCTTCCAGTCTGGAGGTCAGGCAGCACAGTGATGCAAAATTGATTGGATAAGAAGAAAGGTTTTCATTACTTGATGATAGTGGGAAGGCCTTCATAGCATATTTTCAAGATGTTAAAGTGGGAGCAACTTTAATCCTACAAGAGGCCCTTGAGGCTTCTTTTCCCATTTGCAGCTCTGGGTGGTCTAGCTGAATCCTTTGTGATCATTAGGGTCCCTCTAAGCATTTTGATGACAATGCAATTCATGGAAATTCTTAGGATGAGGACCTGCTAGAATATTTAACAAGCTCTAAGCATCCCGTACTGCTTCTGTGAAACTTTCATCCTCCCATTTTCCTGTATTTTGTCACTGCTAGACAAGACAGCAGGAAACATTTGGTAAGCAAAAAAATTGAGAACAAATTGTTGCATTACCAAGAAGAATTGGGTAGTGTCCATGTTAGAGCTGAAAGCAGCTGCCTAATTGGTTAGGTGCAAAGCAACAAAAACCTGACATCCATCCATATCTGGGGTTGGATGCTGCCATCTGCCAGCACCCAGGCCTTGCAGCAGGGTGAGGCAGTTCTTCCAAGGAGCCAATGCTCCACAGCGCTTGGAAAAAGGATAATGCTAATTAGAAGCCGCAAAGCTCAAAGGGATAAGGAAACCTGATTACCTAGCTTATGTCAGTAAGAAAATGAAAATATTTGTCTCAGATAAGATTCAAAGGAAAGAGGAAATCTGTCTGAATTCAGACACTCTTTGCAGCAGTGCTGGGACCCAAAACTTATTTGCATGACAGTGAATATTTATTATTGATTTCTTTCAAGTAGGACAGGTGCCAACAACTACCCCAGAGTTTTATGAACACAATGTTGTATTTCATAAGCCATTAGTTATTTCCATCTATCCATTTCTGGGAATTTAATTAAAAGGGAAGTATCAAGAGGAAAGGTGGTTCGCATGGAGGAGAAGAGGAACACATAGGTGAGGCTTGAACCAATATTTATAAGGTTTAGATAGAGCCTCTGTCTCTGCTACCAGCTACCTAAGCGAAGTTAGGTTTTCTTTACATTCTCTGTCTGTAAAATATGGCAATTGTGCCTTTTTATATTCTACATCTCTACCTAGCGTGAAAAAAAAAAAAACCAACTCGATCTTGACTGGATCTTGACTCTGATTCTCTGAGATTTTAGCCTTAAAAAAATGTACTTCACTTCTTCTCTGACTTGCAAGTTCCCAAGAAATTAGTTTGATTTTTGTTTTTTGTTCAACTATTATTTTGTTATGGTGGTGCCTTTCACTAAAAAGATCCTGCACTATTTTCATTATATAGCCTGGTGGCCTAGAAAGTAGCATTCCTAAACACAGAGCAACAATATTAAAAGGTTTTGGTACCCATAGAGAAGTGTCTGAATGTCCTGGCTATAATGCATCAAAGTAATTGAATCCTTCCCTTTCATTATATCCACTATAAAAATATGAAGAGAAATTGTGTGAATCTACCTTCTTCTTAGTCCTCTGTGGCTATTGGGGGAATAATCACCTGGATGTCAGTATTCTTATGAAGAATTAGTGAGAAATTTTAAGATCAAAGAAGCATCAAAAGTTAAAGCATCCTCAGCAGCAGCAACAAAGATTAGTTTCATTAGTCTCCTTCAAAGTGCCCTTGTTAATTTTGTTGGGGTAAAATCGTTGAACATACCTTTTATCCTTTGATAGCCCAAAATTTATGTCTGCACCACTTATAAATCTTTCTCCCCTAACTGGCCAATTCATGCCCAGTTCTAATTCCTTTGACATGTCATCTGTAAGTATTATGTAGAACTTGAAAAATTACCTTCCAAAATTTGTTTATTATATTTCATGAAGCATTGGCAATCTTTTGAACTTTCTCCATAAATTTCCTACATTCTTGCCTTAGATTCTCAGTGTAATTTTCAGCATTTCAAATCTGGTGTTTTTCTTGCAATAGCATCGTTGGAAAAAAATGTAAGTAAAGGAAAAATGGATCCCCTCAAAGAAAATTTTGTTTACTGGCCTTCTAATATTTTTGGTAATGCTGATGAATAAAAAAATGTATCTCATAGGCAACTAGGATCTTCTCACCTGTATGATGCCATTGAGTAACTTCAGGCTGCACTGGTACAGATTTCTTGATTTCAGCAATTCCTTCTTAGGTGACAAAAAAGCGCCAGAGATTTTGTTTTGCTTGACTGAATCACACAACAGTAAGTGATACTATAATGATATGAATTAAAAGGCACACAACAAGGAAGGGATTGGTGACATCAAAATGAAAAAGTTCAGAGTGTTGTTCAAAAGACGCAATTTCCCGAAGGATAAGAGAGTGAAGCATCGGTATGGGTCTTACAGCTACCCTCTTGCCCAAAATGTTGTTGTTAGAAAGATATGCCCTTAACAGCCATTAGTGACCAATGCCTTCCTGCCATGAAATCCAAAAAAATCCACTCTCACCACTTTCAGGACTTCCAGAAAACTGCTAGGAGTCATAAGATACCTATCTAATGGCATATCACTGCCACTAGTGTGGTCCCATTCGTCTTCATGACCTCTAAATAGGGAACAGTACCAGGTGTCAATTTCAGTTTTCAGCAAACCAGAGGTATGTTGTTGAGTTTTCTGATGCCTGAATGGGAGAAATGTGTGTGTGTCATACTTTGGAGGTACAGTTAGAAAAACTAAATCTATTGATAGCAGACTTCCCTACAAAAATTCTTCACACTGAAGAAATCATAGAGTGTCAGATAGTTGAAAAAATGACATAAAAACATAGCATCTCACAAGAAATAGTGGATTGATCACAAAATTTCATACTCCAGAAGAACTTAGGAGGAATTCACTGTCAAACTGGGAGAACATGAATTGTGGGGTAGACACTTTCCAGTTTGGTACTATGGAGCTGGAATCATGATCAGAAATGAACAAAACTCAGTATAGTAAGTTAAAAAAGTACTGTTCAACAAAGGAAGAAATGAGAGTGACAATAAGAGTACTGTATATGTGCTAAAGGTATCACAAATTCATGAGAACTTCCTATTTTTTTCTTGGGCTTCATTCATATTCCTGCATATTCAATGATTTTTCTACTTATTTGTGTGAGACACTAGATCATTATATTAATTATGGGCTTGGACCAACTCAGCTGTGTGTGTGGGGGAAAGGGACAAGTGGAGTTTCACAAGCGTGAGGTGGTACCCTACTCCACATCCCAGCTCCATGAAACCTCCTTGAGCAGCCCCAGAGCAGCTGTCAATCAGTGGCACACTGGGAGCACTGCCCCACACCACACCCCCTGGAGTCCCTAAACCAGCCCAGAATGGCTGGCACACAGGAGCACTGCCTGGGAAGCAGGAGGCAGAAAGATATGCAGCCATCATCTGGTCATGGCCCTGCCATTCCCTGGACTCTTGGTAGCTGGATCTACACTGGATCTGAGGTGACAGCCATAACTCTCTCTTTTTCTTTCTTTACTTCTTCTTCTCCTAATTTCCATTCTTGATATTTGGGTACCTTAAAGATAGATGGGATGGATTTTACTAAGCTGTATGTGCTGATTGGATGCTTTGTGCAATGCTTTATTTTAGTTGAATGTTGCCTTTTAAACTTTTGCCAAGTTCCCTTATTTTCTAAAGTTTGCCAGTAAAAGTGTGTTATTTGACCCTCAGAAAAATGCATGTAGCATCTTCTCCCATGTGCTTCCTCAAGGTATAAAAGAACTGAAGCCCCTTTTAATAAGTCCGGCAAGTGAATTTTTGGAGCCTTGTATATTTTTCAAAGTAAAACGCCTTCAGTGAGCTTGCAGCTCAAACCTGCAGTCTTACAATTTGTTATCAAAGGGAATCTTCTGAGTTACTTTTATTTGTCAAGCCTCCTTAGATACCTTTGTTACAAGACATAAAATGCATACATTTATATGTCATGTTACTTAATTTCACATTATTTCAGTGTATAGTCAGCCTTTGTGCAAGGTTCTATTCCTCCTCAACATACACTAATGATTTGCCGGGCACTGTTCATACCAAACTCTTTACTGAAGCTCTGTTCAATATCCAGATTGTTGTATTACCTTCATTTTCACTAAAAATCAGTTACTGGAGAAAAGCATCAAGTTATTTCATCATGGCTTACTTATGATGCCTGCAAGCTGCATTTAACCCATTTTGTGCTTTTATTTGTTATTCTTTCCCTCAGAATTCCTCAGCCTCATAGACTGATGTTTGTTCATATATTTTCCTTCATTTCTGTCTGGAGATTTGCACTGGTGACACAGAAACACCTTTTCAAAGCTGAGAATATTCTGAAAAGTAAAATCTGGAGCAATACGCATTTTGACCTCAGATTTAAGATCAGGTTTTCGATGAAGTTGAAAGTTGGTAAATAAATTGGGGCATTTCACATTTTTAAGAAAGCTTACAAACAAATATGTAAAGACACCAGATGCTCAGTAAGTCTCAATTCACTTATTATCTGTTTCACTGGTGTAACTGATCTAAGTGGTGTAACTTCATTTTGAAGGTGTGTCATATTCATCCTTTTATGGTTTTGTCTTTGTTGCAAATACTTGAAGAAGAAATAAATTGGTTCTCTTTCTAGGTCTCACCCCTTCAGCTTTAAAAATTGTATATTGTAATAATCAGCAAGCAATGTACCATGTTACATTGCATTTTCTTCCAAAGTCATGTGTGCCAGGAAAGCTTTCTTAAGCAGTCAGTAATAATCAAATAAGATGTAGGCACCTATCAGTTACAGCCATAAATTTATTAAGCATATGAAATATCACAATAATTTTCACATTACTAATCTGTTATGTTACAAATTCATACCAACCACAGTTAAAAGACCACATAGGGATTAAGAAAAACCTAATTTCAAGATTTAGGAGAGGATAAACCCAAATCACACATCTCACTTAAAACGACAGGTTAATAAAACACAAATGGCTACTACTACCACATTACAACATTTCTTTTACACTTTTTCAGCAGGTGGTCATTTTCCAGCAACAGTTCTATGGTGTAAGCAGTACATGAAAATACATTTTCCTTCTTTCTCTATGCACTTCCATCCAGTATTAATCATTGATTGAACTTCAGATTATTCAAACCATCATGAAAGGAAGATCTGATTCATATTTGAAATTTGTTGTACAGTTCAAGGAGTTAAAAGCCTATTTTTTGTGAAATTGAAGACTGATAACAAAAGTTAGCAGCCCTTACCAGTGAAAGAACTCTTTGTCTAGTAATATATTCGCTGTGTAACACTGGTGTTCAGCCAAAAACCTAGGTTTGACAGTAAGGGGCATGTTTAGTTGATAAGGAATATCAAATTGTTTTTACTGTTTCAAGTGACTGCCTTAAGATGACTCTCTGGCTTAAAAATTCGAGGCATCGTTGGTCCCTATTGTTGTTCAAAGTGCTGTAAATTTCTATTGTTCAATGATTACTTCAATGAGTAATGCAAAATAAAAGCAGTTTATGCAGTGTGAACTTTCTGCTTTCTCCCGGGTCTTTTGCCTTCAAAACAATTTTTTTGTATCTCATTGAAAATTACTACCTCTCCCAGTGTAGACTAAGCATCCATGTGAAGTCTAGGAAAATATTATAACATACTGTGTTACCCTCTGGATATCAAATTCAGTAAAAATTATCTTCTTTTAAAGCACTGTGAACCTCAGCACTAGAGTTGGTTTTTTTCCCATGTGTCAGAACGTGTTTATTTTCTCCTTCAAAAAGCAGTTTCTTTTCACTGGTCCTTTAACCAGAGAAGGAGATACACTGACACTTCTGCCAGTGCCTAGAACAGCATGGATTCTTCAGACATGCATGGCATAAACTTTCCCAGTATTATAGTACCAGACTTACATGTCTGAATTGTTTCTCCACATTAGAGAGGGTTTAGATCTGTACCTATATCCAGTCTACTTTTCATTTATGCTGTCATAACATAAAAAAAGGGGCTTAGTCTCTTGTGCATAAACTTTCTAATTGTTAAAATTGATTTCACCAGAAAATAAGCAAATTATTCCAGTCAATGAGTCACTGTCCTTGAAATAAGGAATTTGTACATTACTAGACCATTTAAAGTGTTTTTCATATCAAACATATGCAGTTAGCCTTGGGAGTTTGGATTCTTTTCGACTGTATCTCTGCATGCATCTCTGATGTCTACTTTGATATATTGTACATTGAAATAATGCTAAAGAGTTGCATTCATTTGGAAATCTTGGCTGCAAATGGAAGTTACAAATCCCAATCACCTCTCTGATTATGAACAATTGTTGTAAGTCACCTATCCCAGTGTCCTGTCTCCAACAGTAAACAAATAATAGATCCTCTAGAAAGAGTAGAGCAGGAAAAGTATGTCATGACACTTTCGGAAATATATTACTAGCATAGCAAGTCTAAGCAAGAAATAGCACCTTTTTATGGAACAACTATCAGTGGATTTATCTTACATGCATTTTCCAGTTGTTCTTAAAACCCATGTAAATTTTTAACACTCTCAATATCCTGAAACAATGAATTCAGTATTAAATTATGTGCTGTGTGAAATATCCCTCCTTTCTGTTTGCTTTGAAACCTTTGGATGACTCCCACTTCTGGTATTAAGGAAAGAATGAGCAGGTGTGCCTTAGCCTTCTTCTCCAGATCTCTCACAATTTCATAAATTCCTGCCATACATCACTGTATAACCTTACTTTCCGTGCTGAAGAGCCTTAGACCATTGAATTGCTACTTGTAACAGAAGACATACTTTTGATCATTCCATCTAATTCTCTCTGTATCCTGATATTTTTAATAACGTCCTTTCAGATGTGAGAAGCTTTCAGATCTTCCTGGTGCATTCCAGTTTCCTTTGGATTTAAAAAGGGACATGGTATTTTTTGTTATGTTCTCTGTTCCTTTGCTAGTAATTTTTCTTTTTCTCACAGCTAATGACTAATAAGCCAACATTTTCTTAGATTATCTACCATAATTCAGTAAGAATTCAAAGTTCAAGACCTATTGTTATGTATAAAAAAGAAGAAATGTTTTTCCTATATACATATGCATATTCATATGCATATGTCAACAATGGATTTCACTTTGTGTTTTATTATCCTGTAACTCAGTGTGGATGTCTTTCAGCAATTCCTAGTTTGTCAGCTATTCTTTGTTAGTCTGAATCACTTAATATTAGCGAACATTTGTTACTTTCCGAACTGCAACTCACCTTTTGCATACCACAATTATGAATTTCTGGGACACATAACACCAGTCCATGTGGCACTCTGATGTGAAAGTTTGCCATTTATCCCTATTCCTCCTCTCTCTCTCCATCCATTGTGTTTTCTCCAATGATTCTTGGACTCTGCCTTTGTATAAAAGTACCCAGGCCCTGCAGCTTATTTGACACACCATGAACCTTAGATTTGTTGTTGCTGTATAGTTATATGTAAAACCAAAACCATAACTTTCTCCATGTGCCATTTTGTAGTTGACTTATTTTGGTATACAGATGTGAATTTGAATCCTTTTGAGCTAAAGTGATCTTGAATTTAGGTTTCCTTTAGAGTTTCTCAGAAGAGTACTTTCCTCCATGGACAGTGCCAGTGACCATATGGTATAAGCAAAAAGAGAGGAGCATCAATTCTGTAAACAAATGAGTTACATACTTAAATATGTCCAGGAGAGGAGTCTGTAGGCAGTAATTTTTTTTGTCTTTAGGATAAGATGTCTAAAATTAAACCTTCCTTATCTAACTAAAGCTGGTTAATTTAATAATACTCGGCAAAATTCCAGAAGACAATGTGAAACTTTACTTTTCAAAATGAAAACTATTACAGATTTCAAGCACTTACAGGAATGGCTAAATCTTAAAAAAGACTCTAAGGACAATGATTTAAGATGAATTCTTACAATAAAGGGGAAAACATGATCCTACAGGAATAGCAGCAAAATTCCAAGCAGATTTGCTATATCAATTTCTGTCCAAAGAGACTTCCAGATTGGATCAATGGAATCCGAAATTTCAGTTATAACAGTGGTTGTTATAGCAGCTATCACTGAGATCAGAACATATCCACCGAAACATTGCTATCACATTTAGACCACAAACCACATTAATATTAATTAATTAATAAGACACAGTAAAATGCCTTACTTCATTTGCTTTTCTTTCTTGACTTGCATGCTCTAAGAACTTAAAATACACAAAGGAATGCCTTGGTTAGGAATAGTTCCCATAAACAGAAATAACAATGGCTATATTAGCTCTTCAAAATAAATCAAAAGCATACTGGGGTGGAATCTATGCCTTTTCTTAGGCCCCCATTCTTCTAACACTAACTTTGCTGGACTGTCTTTGGCAATCTGATGATATGAAGATTAAGCTTGCTTGTCCTGCTTCCATCCCTTTCTTGTGTTTACAACCACCCTGCCTGCACCCACTCAGTAAAGACAAGCTGAATTTTCTGTGCAGATCACACGTGCACTTTAAACTGAAGGCAAGCTGTTTCTGCGTGATGTGTACTGGTATAGCGGACAAAATCCTGTAGTTTCCACAAGGCTGTTTCCCTGTTTCTTTTGTCAAGTGAAAAATCTAACTCTTCAACAGTTTACACCTGCTTTTCAGCTTGGAGAAAAGGGTGCTATTTCATTTCTCTACATCTTGTACCATCATCTGGTTTTAAGCAGCATTGGGATTGGGTTTGTTTATATATTAAGATTATTAGTTGTTGGTGTAAAATTTATGTAACATTGCAAAGGCTATGTTTAGAGATTAAGTACTTAAGAATAAGGAAAAATAGGTGTACAAACAAGTTAGGAAATACTAGTCAAATAGACAGTTTTCCCTTTGCCTCTGACAGTCTGAAATCAGCATGTTCTAACCCTCCATAAATTTCATTGTAAGAGCTACAGAAAATAGTACCCTCCGGACGATGAGCGAAAGAGCCCGGCATTCAGCCCTGCCTTGCCTCCAACTAGAGACCTTTTCCTGCCGCCATAGTCCCTGTGCTAGGCGCCCTGCCTCTGCTGTCACATCTGCCTATACTGCCCGGCTGCCGCCCGCCCCTGCCCGGGGACGAAAGACGGCGCGGACGTCCTGCTTACAGCCTGCCGCTGCACCCAGATTGGCCTCCTCACACCAAAGAAAGTGTCCCGCTATAAAATTTAGAAGATTCAGAATCTTAAAACTGACCAGAATCCTCTGAATAATTCCCAGGAGGATTACCTCTTCTCCTGCTCCGGATTACTTATCCCTCTTGCCCCTTAAACCAATGTGAGAGGAAAACTCAGATTCCTTCCTTGGAGCCCTACACAGCAGTCACATCAAGAGCAGTGCAATATATTTAAATACATATAGAGCTAGTATAGAACTAGTGCTATTCACAATTTATTTGGGGGTCTGCTTTCTCTATAAGCAACTTGATTTTAGCAGAAGAAATATCGATTTGGATCCCTGTCTAAGATGGAAGACAGAAGAGTAAAGAAAATGTGAAGCACTTTCTTCTTCTTTTGTCGCTTTTTTTTTTTTTTTAATAATTTCTTTGGGGTCAGTTTATCTAGTTGCAATACTTTGGAGGCAATTCCCCTTTCCAGACCGATTCACAAACCTTGGTACCAGTCCGTGTTTCATTAGCATAAAAGCAGGATTTTTTTCATCGCTAGGAATTCTATAACTCTGGAAATTTATTTGAAATTCCCCCTCATCTCCCCGCCTAGAGGAGAGGGCACAACTGGAAATTCAATAGTTCTAGGTGAATTTCAAGTGGTCAAACAGACCCCACGAGTGCTCGTAGGGAAAACTTCGGACAGCCGGCACTCGAGGCCAAACAGGTTTGCCTTTCCTAACAGGTTTCTCTGTCCAGAGGTCCACTAAGGGCCAGCCTGTCATAGGATACTCTTCCCCAGGGGCGGGGACAGCGACCTGGAGTCTCGGGCCACAGTAGCTGCTATGGCATGAGAGGATATAACCCAGAAAGCAGGTGGGATCCAGCACCCACTAAAACCAGTGGCAAAACTCCACTTGCCTTCAGTGGGATCGGGATCCGAGCCGGTGCCCTCCCCTCATATCCGAATGCTGGCACTTCGTCTATGACCTGCAGGAAGCGGCGAGTCGAAGTGCCTCTGTAGCAGGCGATTTTCTCGTAAGAGTTTTCTTTCCCTTTTCTCCTTTTGCCTTGCCGCCAAGAAAACTTTTGGATACTTCTCTCATTTTGCGGGGACGGAGCACAAATTTATGCTACGATCAGACGTTTCTTAACCAATGTGAAAGACGAGTATTTTAAATAGCAGCACTAGCAAAAGCAAATGGATGAATTGGCTTTAATGAGCATTGGTGTACAGCAGGGCAGACAGGGTACAGCAGCAATCACTCACAAGTCAGCCGGGACTCATCAGCCACTGCATCGCTCTCTTACTTCTGATGCCTCTGCTTTGCACAGACCTCTCGTCTGTTGGAAGATTGTTTTCATTAAAGTGCTTTTCCCGAATAATTTTTTAATAATTTTTCTGTTGGTTTCCTCCGCTCTTTCCCACCTCTTTCACTCCGCGCCCTCCCCCCCTCCACCCACAGGTTTTTGTGTTTACACTCACGTGGAAGAAACGCCAAGCAACACACACAAACTAATGGTGTCTGTGAGCGGTGAAAGGTGATGTGAAAAGCACAGTCTACGAATCGCCAGGCTGGTTTTATTTTAATGAGAAGCTGGGGAATTCCGACACTCACACATGGCTTGAGAGGCCAGGTCACGCTTCAGTCCCTGCTAAGGTACTATAGAATAGACTATAGAAGTGTGAAGAGGAAGGGCAAGTGATCGTTAATTAAAGGAACCCTTAGCCGTCAGTGCCGTTGTCCCTTAAATTCTCACTACTTAATCGAGCTATTTAAAGCTTATTCTTTAAACAGCGAGCATTATGCGTCCTAGGACCCCGCAGCTCTCCAGGGTCCAAGGTAACCACTTTGCCCTCTTCTTTCGAACAAGACCTACAGGACAGCGAGGCAGAGGTTTCCCATCCCTCGTTGAAGAGGCAGAAGCAGACTTCGTGGGGGTTATACTTCTGGTCCCCGCAGCAGCCGGTAGACTGCAGCCCCTCTCCCAGTGAGCCTACGTTTTGTGGGACCTGCGGGACGGCCGGCCCAGGAGTGGGGCTCAGCGAGGAGCCCAGGCTGCAGGGCCGCCCAGTGCTTCAGGCAGGCGGGGTGCCGGGGAGACCTTCTCTCTTGGCCCTTTCCTCCGAGCCAGCCCCTTTGGCCTCGGCTGTGATTTTTCACATCGCCTCCCCGCCACTAATGACATTTAACGATTGACGATAAAAGCTCTTACCTGCGACCTGGCTCTCAAATAATCTGATTGTACAAGATATAAACACAGACACCATCAGGGGTATAGTCATGAGATCGATCGGATTTCCGCATGCGGATTTCACGCATGCCATGGACTCTCACGTCCTCTCCCCCGGGAGCCTGGGAGCTTGTCTCCCCCCGACCCCCTGTTCTTTAGGAGTGCACCAGGACTGAGTGGAGGGAGCCCTTGCCCTCGGGGTTGTTGCTCGCCGTCTGTTCCAGCAGCGAAGCAGAGGAGGGGGAAGCAGCGGGGCAGATCTGCGAGGCGGTGACCGTCAGAGCAGGGATGGCCGAGGCAGCGGGCATCGCCGGCGCCGGCTTGATGGGCACCGGAACGGCGGGCATGGTCTGTGCCGGCGGGTGGCAGAGCGCCTTCATGGGCACCCCGAAGGGTCCGTATTCGGGGGGCACGGGCACACCGGCCACGGAGTCCATTACCCCCACGTGCGGCCACACGGAGCTCACCACGCCACTGAGCTGGCTGGGTACCGGGTACCCGAGATGGTGCATCACCGAGGCCAGCGGCAGCCCACCGGCCTGCAGCACACCCTTGTAATCTCTGCCGATGATATTCTCGATGGCGAAGGGATGCTTGAAGCCCGAGGGCTGGCTGCTCCCGTAGGACGAGAACTGTGGCAGCCTTCCCACTGCGGCGGCCGCGGCNGCTGCGTGTGCTCCCGATAGTAGGGGAACCTCTCCATAATGAACTTGTAGATGTCGCTCAGGGGCAGCATCTTCTCGGCCGAATGCTGGATGGCCATGGCCGTCAGGGAGATATAAGAGTAAGGCGGCTTCTGGTCGCTGTAGGAGCTTTTCCCCGGCCTGGGCATCGTCGCCCCGCCACAGCCCTCCCGCGGCCACACGACCCCGCAGCGCCGGGCACCGTTCAAGTGCAGCGCACGGCGGGCTTGGGATGCTGTGGATCGTGCTGCCCTGCCCCGCCACCGCCTCTACATCTTGAGAGCCACTCGCTCAGGCCACACGCGATCGTGACCTCCCCGCAGCCCGCCGGCGGGCTCCCCGCACGACTCCGTCCAGCAGCCTCCCCTGCGGGATGCGCTTACCCCGCCGCCCCGCTGCTGGTGGGAGACACAGCTGCCACCCAGGCCGCGGAGCCTCAGGTGCTACGGGGCAGAGCCAGCTTCTGGTCTCCGCTGGCTCCGCTTTCCTCCTGGAGGCCGCCGAGTCTCCTGGGCTTCGCTGCTGCCGCCTCACACACTCTGCTGGAGTTGGTGCTCCTCAGGCACAGCGAGCTCGGGAGCATGAAATTACCCCGGACCTCTGCAAAGACGGTGGGAAAGGAAATAAAGACGTCCCTCTCACCGCTCAGCCCGGCATGCTCTTAAAAGTTTGCGGCGGAGGCGGGCGCCGGGAGCCGGCAGAGAGAGGAGGCGAGCGGGGCGGCGGCCGCTGTGGCTGTGGCGGGTTTGCGCTCTCCGGCGCAGTTTTGTAATGGTGCCCGAGTCGCGAGACCCCCGCAGCTCCTGCTCTCTTGCTATCACATGACAGCCGCTCAGGGATTTGGCGTCTCATGGAAAAGGAGCGAGGAGCCGCTCCCGTCTCCTCTCTCACACCTCCTCAGCAGGACGAGGTGGAGTCAGGGGGCTGAGGGAACTCCATATGAAACCGAGATCTGTTTTCAAAACATAGCCAGGGAACAGCGGCCCGAGCAGGGAAGCTTCCTCCTTCCCCTCTTCCGCTCCAGCTCCCCCCTCCTCCTAGTCCTTTCGCAGCCCCCTTACTCATTTTCCTCCCTGACCCCTCGCTCCCGTACAGCCGTCTTCCAGCGGGCCTCCGACGGCACCCCACCACAAGGAGATGGAAAACTGGAAGAGGTCTTTCCTCGTCCCTGAAGCGAGTCGTGCCAAGCACCCGGAGGAAGTGGCATTTGAGCTAGCCTCGGAAGCCAGCAAGCGGGAAATATGGGCCCTGTGCAGTAATTTTTTTTTACATCCCTGTCATTATGTTTAAGAAGCTACTCAAAGACTAACAGAAAGCCAAGAGAAATATAAAAAATCCTACGCTCTCTTCTTCAAATTTTTAGGGTCAACTCTTGCTAATCACTGTCATGAGGCTCACGGAAAATGCGGAAAGAACCAGCCAAAACATCATCTGTACGCTTCGTGACGGGCTACTTAGCGCCAGTGTTGGTTTAGATCGGCTCATTAGTAGGAATCAATGAACGGTGCAACAATTCATTTCTATCCTCCAAATGTACTGCGTTATAGCGGGTAGGCTGTAGATTTGAGCGAGAAAAAAGGGAAGCCTGCTCTCTTAGCTGCCGCTGGAGTTGTAAGAAACCCTGCTCAACGTAAGCACCCACCAGAGCTCAATTAGAGAGATAAGAGATGTCAGCGTTAAAATCAGTAGTCCCACCTTTATTGGCTAAATAAACCAACAGATTGAAAAAGCCTTTTGTACATACATATATATATATGTATGAAAAAGCTTTTTTGAGCCCACTCTTCCAGTATGCTGCGGTGGGTCAGCCCCCACGGATGTTTATCCCCCGCAGGTAGCGGCGACTGCAACAGCGCTGGGTCAGAATTTGGCTGGGGGTGCCGCCCGCACTCTGCTCCCGCTGTGGAGGGAATCGATTTGAGCATCAGACTTAGTTGTCCGTCCCCGAGTCAGGCGTTGCAGGTAGAAGTAGTGAAGAGAAAGAGGGGAGGAAAAAAGAAAAAATCTTTTGAATGACTGCTTATATTCTCTGCCGCGGGGGTGAAGGAAAAGACTATTTTAAAACTCTCCCTCAGGTAACACGTATTTAACAGTATTGTACCTGATCAAGGTCCGTCAAGTGAAGAGCGTAATGAAAGGTAAAGAATCAGAATAAGTAGCCACAGTTTTGCAAAGCCAAATTTCGCCTGAAACTGAGTGCTTTAAAAAAGTTTCAGTTTGCTGTCCAAAGCATTCACTTTCCCTCTGAGAAACTAGGAGACACGGTGGCAGCAGTAGTTACATCGAGCATCTTGGGGTTCATTCTCCGTACTGCCAGAATGGCGCGAGCCGACATTCCTACATCTTTCTGATGCGTCTGTAAATTTTCCCCAAAAACATTTTATTCATATTTTACAGATTAATCCTGTCCTAACTGATTAAAAGCCATGCTCCTATCCTAAAAGTCTAAATTCTGGATCTTGAAGTGTTTGTTTGCTTCACCTCACCAGTTAGCAACCCGGCAGTTTCCTCTCCGTACGGCATGCGTGAGGGTTTAGCCTGGTCCTTTCACACGTTAATCCTCTTCCTCGCTATTGCAGCCGGATTTTATTTTTCACTGGAGAACCGATCCAGCCCAGGAGACCGGTGAAACCCGAAATGCGCTGTTTGCACTTTTTCTTCACCCATACTTTCACAAACGCGGCCCCTCTCAGGAGCAGTGGTGACTCTGTTTCCCACGAGAAGGCATAGTGGAGGCTGGGAACGGAGGGCGAGTGTCGCTCGGCACCTCACTGGACATCATCCTCCGGCGGGCACCGCTAAGGGAAACCA
>WEIV01003162.1:72599-78198 GCA_013390005.1 Calyptomena viridis
TAAAACTTCAGAAATGTATAAAAATGAAACAAGATGATGGACATTTTGTAACAAATAGATATGGTCAGAAAAATTGTCCTCTTTTGGATGTGATCTCTGCTGATCATTAGAAAATATTAAACTTGTGCATAACGATAGTGTGTAGTGGGTTTGTGTGTTAAGCACTACAACTTGTGGCATTATTACCAGAGAAGACTGAAAAACTCTGAATGTACCTTTTTAGCTCTTTTAGTACTTTACAAAATGGTATTTCCTCAGGAATATGCATGCCTTTAATTTTTTCACAAATAATTGATGAGGAAGATAGGATCAGAAAGAAAAAAGACTTTGGCTTGCCTTAAGTCACTCATTTAAGACACTCAGTTATTGCCAGGTTATAGTTGTGCATCCTGGTTTTATTAATAAAGACAAAAGGGAGGGTGAGAAATACAGAACTAGAAACAGCTGACTTCCTCTTCTCACTTTAAAAGGCATACTGTACTAAGAAGTAGTCCACAAGCAGTAGTGTCATAGCTGAGTCTATGGAGATGACATTGAGACCTAGAAGGCTTATTTTGGTTAAAAACACAATGCAGTCAGTATTTTAATACCAAGAACACAGATGTAACATCTGGGTAGGGAGTCTCACTTGATTCTTTTCTAGTATCCCTCCACAGAGCTACTTACAGAGAGTTCCAAGGCTGGTTCTGACAGTGACAGAAACATGAAGGTTTTGTTGAGATTAATATGTGAGGAAGGTTTTGAGGAATCCTTGCTGCCAGTGTATTTTATTTTGAACTTAATTTATTTCTAATGATTCCTTTTTTTTAGCCAAAATATTGACGGGAATACATGCCTCTCTGTAACTTAACACTAACTTTAAATCAGTTTGTCAGCTTACCTCTATTGTACCATATGATACTAGGCTTGATCAAAAACAATAGTTACATGAACTCTTGACTTGAGTTCCTGTGTGTTTTATATCCAAACTCAAGGAATCATACAAATTCTAGCAAAAAACATATTAGGCTTATAGCCAAAGCAATGCAAAGCATTCCCCACAGGGCATTTTCATGTGCTCTCTGCATTCTAATTTAAATTACGTGAGCAACAGATCTGTTAAGAAAACTGTTTCAGTTTTGCAAATTTCATGGTCAAGAAGATTTTTCCACTTTGTTTATGATAATCCCACTATTCTTAATTGTACCCTGTGTGTAATACTAAGTAATTATTTGAATTTTAGAGTTTATGGCCTTCAGGTATTTGGAGATGTTTGTTATGTCCCACTCCCTAAGACAGGATAGCAAAATATGCAAGCATGCAATATCTTTTTATGTAACCTCCATTATGCTGCTGATTAGTTCGACTGCCAGTCTTCTGGTTTTTTTCTATTGAATTGTAGTTCTACTAGTAAGGAATTCAATAAATAGCCTTTCATATCTGAATGATTTCAGAAAAATAACTTCTATCTTTTTAATAGTAGGAATCTTCCACTTTTATGGATCATATTAATTCATATTTCATTACCTTAAATCACTCCTACTGCCTTTGACATTTGGCTGGGGACAAGTTTAAGAGAAATTAGTTTATCCTTACTGCTGACATGGCTTTTGTGGAAATGCAGCAATTTGTTTGTACAGGAGGATGTGCTTAAAAACAAACTTTAAATACAAGAAGTCTGCAATAAAAGTTATTTTTTCAATTTCAGAAAAAATGCTTTCAATGAGTCATTATTTTGTATGAGGACAGAAGAATCTTGCTTCTTAAATATGTCTGATTTTTCTGAGTTAACGTTCTTTTGGGGATGGTTGATGTTCTTGATTCATCCACCAGAGGAAACAGATTGGATAGCAATCATTATTCCTGTAGATTTGGTCCTGGCAGCAATTAATAATAGTACTGTTGTTGTTGTAATCTTGTTTTAAATTTCCATGTTACATCAATGTACTGCTAAATCCTTCGTTCTTAATGTGGAAAAATCATCCATCCATCCATCCATCCATCCATCCATCCATCCATCCATCCATCCATCCATCCATCCACACATATATGTATGTATTTGTATGAAATGGATACTATTTGTGAGGAAATGCACAGACACCTTGTATATATTCTTAGAAAGCAAAAGGTATTTTATACTGTATTCTATTTGAGAGATGATGGATTTTATTTGGGATAATATTTTTATGAGAATTTTAATTACTGCTGAAAATTGAACATTCTATTTGTCCTCACAAGAAGGTAAAAATGCAACAAATTGTTATATTTATAAAATCTTGGGAGTGTTTCTTAATCTGAAAATCTGCAAACCATGGCACACACTATCATAACTATGAAGGCTATCTCAAACATCTATCCATCTGTGAATATAATGGGAAAAGCTGAAAGACAACAAAAAAGTTTTGTAGACACTTACTGTAGTCATTCTTCCTGTGGTTATTTCCTGCTATGTAGGATCAGGGAAGTGCTTCCTTGAAATTGTCAGGTCAGTTCATGGCTAGAATATAAGAAGAATTGGAGAAAATATTTATGAGCATCAGCAAATAGCCCTGGTGGTAGTTCCAGACTCCATTCCTTGTTGAAGATTAAGTATAATGTAGAATTAGTCTCAAATCAAGTTTTGGTCCCTTTATATATGCACTAAAATAACATCAATCAACACATTAATGCAATTAGCAATTCCCCCCTTCTCAAAATAAAATAATTTTCTAAATAGGGAGGCTGAGGAATTCCTGGGTTTCCTCTAAACCGGTTGTCCTTTTTCGATGTTCTTGATGTGTTTGGCATAAAACACATGAGTTACACATGCCTGCAATTCTCTGTTTAAATAAAAAAGCTTTTATTTTTGAAATGTTGAAACGTAGTTTATTCTCCTAGAAATTGAGGTCTCATTGGTAAAGATCTGAAACTGTAAGGAGAATGTTGGCTCATGCCATATCTGAAGTGAAATTCTTTTTCTCGTATTTTTCTCTAACAACACATGTTGTCAGTTTCTCTCAGCTAATGTAGAGCTACCTGACTTTGTCTATGGTTCTCCAGATGGGCAAATAGTATCTTCCTTCTAGACTATGTGTTTCTTCAGATACTGCTAGTGTGACTTTGGGAAAGGAGGAAAATGCAAATTAATATCTGGCAGAAAAGGAATTATTTCAAGGTCACAAATTTGTTTGCTTTTCAACATCTGGGGCCAGATGAGACAAAATTTTAGTTTCAGATATATTTGCTAGGGGCACAAGCCCTTGCTTTTTTTGCATTAACTTTTTGCATTCCTACAGTACCTGAGAGCGAATGCCATGAGAATGGACCATGTTAAGTACTGTCAAGAACAAAAAGGAAAAGACTGAGTATTCCAGAAATTCATTATTTGTGTGCTTTAAATAGTCTCTGAGCTTGAGCTAAACTGTCTTTGAATTTATGTTTTTAGGTGTGCAACCAAAAGATCTCTTATTGCAGAAACAAAAATAAGCCTGCTGTGAACCTCCCTAGACTCTCTCTCTATTTACTTGGACAGCCAAATAAGTGAGAGGAAAAATGGCAGGAAAAAGATGAGTATCTGCTTCTGGAGGTACTAACTTGTGACTGTTTAAAGCCCAGTTCAGACAATTGTCTTTTACTGAACAAATCTGATATAAAACAAAATCAGTTCTGAGGTAGCTTTTCTAGAATAGCATTCGTGAGTCTCTGCTGATGTGAAATAAATGAGCATGCATGTGTCTGCTGTTTATTGACAATGCTTTAGAGCGCTTTTATGTGGCAACATACTGCAAAATTGTATATTGTGAGTGTTACTTTTAGAGATGTAAGAATTTCAGCTGGTTGGTTTTCAAAGGCAAAACACTGAGGACAAAAAATACACGTGTCTCTAAAGGAGACTGTATGCACTAGAAAGGTGGGGTTACTAAGTTTGAGGACAGGCAGCAAATACATAAAGATTCAGGAAAATACATGCCAAAGCAATTACTGAAAGTAACAACATTGGCCATTTTAAAATTTACACGTTTGAGTATTGTGAAGAACATATTCTGCATGATTTTTTATATTTGTTTAGAGTAAGATGTTTTGATATTTGGTTTACACAGGCATATAATAAAAATTAAGAGTGGAACAGAAACAAACCGCTGCTTTTAAGGAATATGTATGCATTTCTCATCTCTTAATATGATACAATAATAATAATAACAACAATAATTATTATTAATGGTAATCCTACTACTAATAATTGTAGTTGTTGCTATATCTTTTTCAAATGTTTCAGTCCATATGAAACCTGGTTTTGGGCAGTTTTCTTCCTGTGCAGTAGCTCTCTAACCAAGCAGTAGAGGGCATTCTTTCTTTACGAGATGACACTAGCTCCTTTAAAAGACTAGTATTTTCAGATTGGTGTTCTTGGGCCTTTTTGTCCTTAAATGTAGGCCATTCACATGTAGATACTGGAGATAGGATAAAGGGATAAATTCTTACCTCAAATGTGCAATATGTTGCTCAGGGTTGAGCATTGAGTTACTAAGATTTTATATGTTTTCAGTTATTTCACAGAGTATTTTTGGATAAATGAAAGTACATACATTTATTATTCGAATTCGCTCTGCAGCATTTGTCATAAATTCAGTTCTCTCTAATTTGGTATGATCAACCAATTGTCCTAACAAGAGCATTTTCAATAATACTTACAGCAAAGTGCTCATGATGACAGATCACAGGGAGATATACACATATATATATATATACACACACACATGTACATATACCTACCTGGGTAGGTATTTTGAGGCCATATTCAAATGTAGATGTTGGGGACCTGCATGTATATTGTTTTTAATGGGTTTTGACATCCTTAACCTAGTCTTGTTTGAAATTAAATTTGGTATGGAATCTTCCTCTTCCACTTGGCAATGCTACCTCTTCTGAGATAAATGAACGTCCAGAGCTAGACCTCTCCCATCCAAATTTTGGAACTTCCTCTCCTCCATTCAATTGTCCAGAGTCTATTCAGCCAGAGCCCCATGTTGGATGGAAGTATGGGGGCTGTGCTTCCAGGGCGAAAGTTGGCACCTTTCTGGTGCTATTGAATGCTGCTTTCCCCTTGTCCAAGAACTGACTACATCACAGGTACTTCAAAGGTATGTTTTTAAGTTTTCCTCTATTGTTTGGAGATTGAGGGGTTTTTCTTTTGTTGGAGTTTGTTTGTTTGTTTGTTTGTTTTAAATTGAGGTGAAACTGAGGTGACTAAGTGACTTTTCAATGTGGATATTAGGCATAGACAGATCCATTATATTCCAGATTTCATTTCAGAAAATTACCTTCTGTGTCACCGAGCAGTGCAGAATCACGGGTGATGTATAAAACAGCATAAAGAATGAAATGTTTCTGTCTATATGCACTTTAAAAACATCAGAAAAAAACCAAAAATACTGATACTGGATATCAAAATGTTTACATTTAAAGTTTGAGGCTGCCTATTGCAGTTCCATTCATGATGTTGTAGCTGAACACGTTAAAATAAAACTCCTCCCCAGGGCATTTGCCTATTGATTCATGTCTGCTATCTTATAATTTTTCTCTGATGTTGCCTGGTCGTCAATAGTGCATAACCTCACTGTATGTTCAAAAGAAATACCAT
>WEIV01003162.1:78221-95012 GCA_013390005.1 Calyptomena viridis
AGGAAAAACAATAATTGACAAACGTAGTAAGAAGTCTGGAGACAAACAACAGAATGTGATCTATCAGTACTCTGCTTATGATATATGATTTCATTTGATATCTGGTGAGTTATTGTTTTAATTTTACACAAATTTTGCTTCAGAATCAAACCAACTGCTTTGTTTCTGTATAGCACTCTGACAGACCCTTATTATAAGAAAATTTCCATTTCAGGAATTTTCTTCAACTTGGCAAAAGAAGTTTTACAGATGATATTTGTTTGCTTTAAAGAAACCTCAACAAAACACAACATATTAATGTTTATTGGTAAAAAATAGCAATTGGTTATGAATGAGAGAAAAAGCTTTTGTTCCTTGGAAAGGGGTAGGTCCAGAATATAGTGATGCTTTGGTTGCCTTAGAGTTCTGGTATTACAAACCTTCAAAATAGTTACTTAAGATACTACCTGCAAAAAGAACATCTTTCTATGTCACTGGACTACTGATTCACAAAATATTTCTTGACTACTTTGGTTTTGAATACACAGCTTTTGCCTGCATAACCTTGGCAGATTCTGGAATCTAATTCTGCAAAGCAACCCTTATTATCTCCGAGGATGACTGATCAGAATACAAGTGAATTTGGACACATCCAGACTTTAATTACATGTTAAAGAATAAAATATTCTTGAAAAGTAAGCATCACAGCTTTCTTCAGCTGTGGAATTGGGAAGATTTTTTTGATGCTGGAACTTTTATTGTTAATGGTTTAGCTGGGATATCTGCCTTATGCTTTTTCCTTTCATATCAGTAAGTTTGCAAAGAGAATACCAGAGAAGGGACTTCCAGTGTCACAATGAGTAATGGTAACAAAAGCTACCTCCAGCTCAAAACTGACATTTGTGGAGAATACAGATTGACATGAAAAAGGGTTTTCTGTGGAGAAATAAGTTGAGAAAATCCCCAAAACAAACATCCTTTTTTTTTTTTCCTGTTGTGGTTTTTTTTGATGGAGAGTGGAAATTGTGCTTAGAACTGTTTAACTGACTGGTTAACTAACTGGCTTCATGCTATGACTTCTATCCTAGGCAAGTAGAAAAAGGCTATGGAGCATTGAAAAGTCTTTAGACCAGTTACTGAATTGAGTGAGCCATGGGTGAATTAGACAAAGACAATGCAACATTTATGGGTCTTTGGAAGTTCTAACACCTCATTACTTGGCCGTGGTAGTTCTATACATGAATGAAATGGTTTTGTATGCAGTTTTCTTAGTGCTTCCACAGCCTCTAGGACTAGTTGAGGAATAATTTAATGTGATTTTTGTAGTATTTGCATTTTTTGATAGGAGATATTTTTTTGATAGGAGAATTTAGTTTCAAAATTGGTCCATGAAAGCCAGTGGGTTGTAGTTGATTTCCTTAAAGACAAAGAATAAGTCTGGGATGAGTTGGCAATTCATTGCAAGTGTCCCAGGTTCTTCATATCCTGCTTTAACACTGGTCTGTCTCAGTTTAAATTGTGATATACTGCTTTTTCCTTTAAAGCAGGAATACTAAGATCTTGACTGAGAATTTGATTGCTTCACCAGTGAATGTAGTGTTTTGTAGACTCAAAACTTTGGTGGAAAATATTTAACAGACTAACTAAGAAATGGAAAGTTCTCTGAATAAAACATTTTCAAGTCTAATGTTAATGGTGTATATCATAGAATCATAGAATGGTTTGGGTTGGAAAAGACCTAAAAGATCACCTAGTTCCAACCCCTCTACCATAAGCAGGGACAACTTTCTCTAGACCAGGTTGCTCAGAGCTCCATCCAACCTGGCCTTGAACATTTCCAGGGATAAGGCATCCACAACTTCCCTGGGCAACTTGTGCCAGTGCCTCACCATCCTCACAGTAAAGAATTTTTTCATAATATCTAATCTAAACCTACTCTCTTTCAGTTTGAAGCCATTTCTCGTTGTCTTGTCTCTACAGGACGAACTTGTAAAAAGTCCTTTTTCGTCTTTCTCATACACTCCCTTCAGGTAGTTAATTAGTAATGTTCTTTATATGTCAGCAGCAGTTCTGAGAAGAAATGGAAAAGAAAAAAACAGATTGCTTTACAGTACTGTAGTATATCCAGTTTGGCTGTCTTGGAACGCAAAATATACTGTGATCTTAGACTTTTAAAAAAACTTGTACTAATGCTGAAGTAATGACATTAGCTGTCCCTGAATATTAAGTCAAAATAAAATCTCTGTAATTGTCTTGAAAAGACTGCATTCCCTAAGATATTTGATTTCTTTTTTCAGGGAAAAATAGCAGCAGAAAACATTGAACACAGTGTTTAAATATTAAACATTAAAGTGCACTGTAAATTTTTAATAAGCCAATTAACGCAGAAATCTCTCTATTTGTTTCTGTGCAAATATAAGTGTAGTGCAAAGAGTTCAGCAGACAGAATATCAGTTGCAATGAAAGGAAGGCCAGCATTATAAAACAAAACTGCACCTCCCAGAAGGGACATTATTAAACCCAAATAATACTTGGAAGAAACAGGAAGCCTGGGATTTTTAAAAATATCTTAATTTAGGGAAATGGTTGAAGGATATAACCTTTTAATCATTAAAAGTCCATTGAAAGGAAGTAAGGGCCCTAATTTGTAAGTGGCATGACTTAACCTCTAACATTAAGGGATGAATGTTACAGAAAACCAGAAAAGCAAACTGTGTAGCCGTAGCTACACAAATGTTAGTGTATTTTCATAGGGAAGAATTTTATCAACATGTTATTGTAGACTCCTGTTGCTGATACAGGCAAATTTGTATGACAGTTTTTTATTTTAAGACTTTTCAAAATACAGACCCTTCTCCACCTGTTCTACCTCTAGAAAACTATGAATGCAAATGGCAGCATGTCTGAAAGCAGAAATTTCTTTCATTTGACACAATTAACATGGAAATGTCCTGCTTCTAGCTGTATTTGAGGCAAAGATGAATACTTGTGAAATTTAGATGTTTAATAAGGAGATCATTAAGTTTATGATAAAACTTAAAACAGTAATTTCTGGGCAAAGGACACCTGTTTGGGTTGCATGACAATATGTGCACACTACATTATTTCCAAGATTTTTGTTTTCAATGTTGAAGTAGTGTAGCAGAAGGAGGTTAACACAAAGGTTTTAATGTGCAAAACCAGTTTTCTTTCCAACACAAACTCATACTCATAGAACACATTGAGAACAGAAGGAATTCCCGGTGTTAACTTGTGTATATACTTATATACAGCAGATACATATATCTTCTACTTCTGAGCTGTGAAAGATCTGTCACATCACTGAACTCTAGTCAAAAACCCAACTCTTACATTCACTGTTTGTTAGCTTACTAAGAGCATAAGACTACATTTTTCCTAGTGTGGAAACATGGTTGCTATGGTTTATAACCATTTTTAGTTCCAGCACCTTTTGAACTTCTAAAAATCTACTGGACTAGGCTTCATCTCGTCTTAGCTTTGAATTTTTCTCCCCAAGTGGACACACATGTTTTCCTCCTTTCCTGACATCATCTCGAATAATCCCTCAAAATAAATAATAAAAAAAGCGCCTTTCAGGCTGTTAATTTTTAAAGGCAGTGGGACATTAAGAACATTAATCAGCGTATTGGAATGATGCTAGAGTGTTTCTCTTTATGAATGTCCAGCACGAAATAGCCCTGAGAACAAACAGTTCCTTTTTTCCTATTAGAGCACAGCTTTTTCTGCCATTTAGTACCTCAGTGAACTCCATTGTTACTTTACAAGGCCTCCAAAAACTCCTATTATACCTGCTATATATCTGCCTACATATCTACTATATTAAAGCTATAGACTTAAAAGCAGAGCTCTCTGCTGTTCTTTTTTGCTCAAAGCAATCAGTGTCTGCATCTCTCTCAATTTGCTATTCATTATAGATGAATAGTCCTAATACATATACTTACATACATACGTATAAACTTACAGTACTTATGATGGGATATCAACAGGTTTAGAGGAGAGATTTTCCATGTTTTCATGTTGTAATTTGGGTAGCTTTAAACACACAAGAATTTCCAGCACAGACTTCAGTTGTAAAAATTGTGTAAAGTTTGCAAGGCCTAAGCAGGTTGTATTCTTTCCTCTTCTTTCTGTTACCATCTTTCAGGTCCTGCTATTAAAATGCAGATGAAACTAAACACACAGAAAGAAACCTGTTCTGATTATAGAACAGTCAATGTGGTTTAAACAGTTCGAGTTGTGGTGATGGTTATGGCTGTAGGGTGAGCTGACCCCATCTGGACATCAGGTACCCCCTAGAGCTATTCTATCCCTTCCCTCCTCAGCTGGGCAGGGGGAGAGAAAATACAAGGAGAGGGTTGTAAGTCAAGATAAGTACAGGGAGAGATCACTCACCAAAACCAACTCGATTAAGGGAAATTAATTTAGTTCAATTTATTGCCTATCAAATCAGAGTACAGTCATGATAAATAAAACCAATGTTAAAACAGCTTTCCCCCCACCACACACACATCTCCCCAGGATCAACTTCACTCCCAAATTCTTCACCTCCTCTCTCAGTGGCTCAGGTGGATGGAGAATAGGGGCTGTGGTCTGTCCATTACACATGTTTTCTGCTGCTCCTTCCTCCTTACACTGTTCCCCTGCTCCAAAGGGAGTTCCTCCCACAGGAGACAGTCCTCTGTGAATTTATCTGACATGGATCTTTCTTCTTTCTGCATTCTGTGGTGCTTCACAAACTGCTCCAGAGTATGTCCCTTCCATGGGGTGCAGACCTCTAGGAATAGACTGCTTCAGTGTGGGTCCACAGTGTGACCCCACAGCCACAGCCTCCTTTGAGCATCCACCTGCTCCACTGTGAAGCCCTCCACCAGGCTGCACGTGGACCTTCATGAGCTGCAGGAGCACAGCTTGCCTTGCCATGGACTTCACCACAGGCAGCAGGGAAACCACTGCTCCAAAGCAGAGAGCAGAGGTTTGGACCACCTACTCCCCCTCCCTCTCCACTGACCTCAGCGTCTGAAGGGCTGTTTCTTTCACATATTCTCAGTCCTTTCTTTTGGCTCCTGGGTTTTTTTTGCAGCAATTTTTCCCCCCTCTTCTTAAATAGGTTAACCCACAGGCACTATTACCACTGCTGATGGACTTGGCTCTTTGAGCCAGCCAGAACTGGCTCTGTTGGATATGGAGGAAGCTTCTGGCATCTCCTCACAAAAGCCACACCTCACTACCAAAATCTTGTCAAAATCCAGTAAAGGCTGGAAGACATTCTAGTCTTCCAGTGGCAAAATTCCCTCTAGTGTCCAGTTGTAAATCATAAATGCCTCTTCAACATACTATTAGTGTGATCACTGAGATGCAGAACTGGAATGTAAAGAAGAGCATTCTGTATTCAGATAAATATGCCTATTGCAATTTTCTATATGCCCATAAATACACATAAGCTGACTGTGGTTTTCTCAGGTGCTGTCAGTTAAATTTACTCAAATACCTTAGGTTTCCATTTTATCTAGTTTTATTCTGGTTATTTATGAAATGATCTTTCTATTGCAATAGATCTTGGGAGTCAAACTAAGAAATTGATCGTGTTCTATCACAGGTTACTGGAGGAAGCTTCCAGTAGAGAAGTCAATGCAAATTGATTCTGAAAGTTGAAACTAATATGGAGAACATTTATTTTAATCTTTCCATCAAAATCTCAGTCCTTCTTTTAAGCCTTGGAGCAGAATTTAATTTTCATCATTTTTGTTAATTAATCCACTGGTGGCCACAGCAGAATCCCATGAAATAGCCTGTATATCTCAAAGGTCTACAATGTGCACCACTAGTGTGGGAAGATACAGTCAAGCAGCATGTCCTTCAGCTGTAGTGACAATATGTTCTTCAGTTTACTATCCCTAATTGAAAAATTATTTCATTGCTCTCAGTTGGCATATTTCTGAAACAAATACGCATCTCACTTATTTTACTTGGACATTAATCACTTATTGCATTGCTATTTCTACAGCTTCTGGAAATTTTGGGACAAAAAGATAAATTCAGAATGAATCATTCAAAAATACCAACATTGATATTTTTCTTGCATTTGAAAGGAAGGAGAGTCACAGTCAAATGACATGACAAACTTAGATACATATGATATAATTTGTATATGGTGAAAATTGTAATTACCACTGCTACCGCTATTATTATTTTATTATATCAAATGGTAGAGAAAAACACATTAGCTGGATGTTCTGACATAATTTCCCAGACTGGTTGAAACTTCCTAAAGAAAAGAGGAAGGGTAACTTCATTAAACAATACTGGGAAATGAGGCCTTTTTTAAATAACTTACAAGGACATGCTCAACCTAACTTGCACATTCACTTGCCTTAGATAACTGTTGGTGTTTTTGTATGCTTGTGAAATCTGGGCCTTACAAGTGGTTTAAGCCAGTATTGTTACTCACGTATTAAAGTCAACAGAAGGAAATCAGAAAAACTTTTCTTAGAGCTCAGTGCAGGTAAGGGCAAAACCAGTAACACCTGCCAGATATAGAGAAAAGATAGACAGACAGACAGATAGATGCATGGATAGATAGATAGATTGTATTTTGTGACTACTGTTATCTATGCTAATAACAAGAGAGGTAAATCACCTCTCGTGTTAAAATTGGTTATTTTGTCAGTTGAATCAGAAAAAATTCTGAACAGTTACCATTTACAGAAGTAAAACCTGTTCCATGGAATGAGATGCTGGAAAACAGTGCCATGGAAAGGGACCTGGGAGTCCTGGTCAATGGCAAGCTGTATACGAGCCAGCAGCCAGGCAGCCAGGAGGACCAACTGTGTCCTGGGAGGCATCCGTGAAAGCATTGCCAGTCGACCAAGGGAGGGGATTGTCCCATTCCGCTCTGCACTGGTGAGGCCTCACCTTGAATGTTGTGTGCAGTTTTGGGCACCACAACATAAGAAAGATAGTAAGCTATTAGTGAGTGTCCAAACGAGAGCAACAAAGATGGTGAAGGGCCTTGAGGGGAAGCAGCTGAAGTCAGTTGGTCTGTGCAGCCTGGAGAAGAGTAGACTGAGGGGAGACCTCATTGCAGTCTACATCTTCCTTGTGAGGGGAAGGAAGAGGGCAGACCAGACACTGATCTCTTCTGTATGATGACCAGTGACAGAACCCAAGGGAATGGCCTGAAGTTGTGGGACGTTTAGGTTGGATATTGGAAAAAGGTTCTTCACTCAGAGGGTGGTTGGGCACTGGAACAGGCTCCCCAGGGAAGTGGTCACAGCACCAAGCCTGACAGAGTTCTAGAAGTGTCTTGATGATACTCTCAGTATGACTCTTGGGGATGGTCCTGTGCAGGGCTAAGGGCTGGACTTTGATGATCCTTTGGGGATCTCTTCCAATTCAGCATATTCTGTGGTTCTCTGAACTAAAATATTTTTGTTAAGTATTACAAAAATGAAATAAGATATGAAATGAAATAAAATAAAATGTTAGGTTTTCAGCTCTGAAGGCACTTAAAAGCCTTAGGCAGTTTTTGTTTAATTGGCTCTCCAAGGTAGAAAACAATTCTATATAGATGGATCCCTTAGCCTGTTATCCTTAATTCCTACCTCGGATTTACCCACCTGAAGGAGAGCTAGAGGATAAATAGAAGTACAATCTAGCTAGAAGAGTGGATAGGTCAGTTTCCAACCAAGCATATAATTCCTGGGTGTCTTGAGAATTTGCTGTAAAAATCAATAGTGTATTCTTCCTTCCATACTCTGTCCTATTTGAGGCAAATAATATTAATTCAGTAATTGGTTTTGAGAAAAACAGTTGCTGAGACTGTTGTAAAGTTTAACAGCTTCAAAGAAGTTCTGCCTTCATAGAATGATCAATTTGACTAATAGTTGACTGTTACTCAGATTACAAACAATTACTTCCCTACAGAAAGTTTCTGTAAACAATAAGAGGAACGAGGGTGCCTGAGTGTTGTCTTCCAAGAATTATCTTTCTCTGATTCTGCTTACAAAAGCTTTGGGCTAAAAAATTAAATCCTATTTTTCTGTCTGTAATAAGTTCAAATATCTCTTCTCCTCAACCATTCCACACGTTCTGGATAAATTTGAGCTCTTTAAGAAATAAAGTAACTATAGCAATGTACAGTTAGATTAGCTGTCTACTGCCAAAAGAAAGCACAGAAAGGGCAGCACAGAAATTATTTCTCAAGTGCTATAATCACAGTAACTATAAAGGAGGCATTTTTTAGCACTTAATAGTGTCATGCAAATATAAACCCATACACATGAGATGATAGAATAATGCTAACAAAGTGAATTGGTATAAACAACTAAATTTTGAGACACTATGAGGAAGATACAATACCCAATACCAAGTTTTAGTTTAATTCCAAACACAGGAATTAAACATGACTGTTATGAAGCACTACAATATCTTTGAACTCAGCTGAAAGTGAGCGTTTGGGTAGTCCTGTATTCTCTTCCTCGTTGCTCTACAGAAATGCAATAATTGTGAATTACACAATTTTTAAGGTTGAAGAGAAAATGAAAATAAGCAAGAAGGAGGAAGTATTGCCTCCACTAATTGTGGTGGAGAGCCCTTTCATTGACTTTAGGAGATGCAATCTTTTATCTCTTATTAAAAGAAAAAAATTAGGTAAATCATTGTTGAGAAAGCATTGGCCATTCAGGGGAGAAATGTAATATAAAACATCATTTTCCCTTTTTAGAGCTAAAGGGTTATCTATACAAAAGCAAATTGACTATCATGTTCAGGGGCTCATGATAAAAGTATATGTGTTTATTCTGCTTACCTTTCTTATTTCAAAGATTAATCAATTCTGACATCCTCATACATTAATAGACTGATTAGTCTGTTCTTTCCATACATGCCACTTTCAGTGGTTATTTATTCTACAGCAATGCAATTTGCAAACAAGATTCTTTTTAGGCTTAGTGTTGTCTCCACTAGCTACTGTAAGTATTACCATTTTTAAAAATGTTATTTACATGCATTTTACAGTTTTCTCCAGGCTGTAAATACTTCTCACAAAAAACATTCCTACTAAAGTGAATAGAATTGTTCACTAAGTAAATAGACTGAACTCAGCACTCAGAAAAGCCTATTGATGTATATATGTATCTGTCTTGCATGTTAGCCTTCTGATTGCAATTACCTCGTGACAATGAAGTTTCTGTTTATATACAGTTGGCAGATGAGAAGGGAACAACTTCTAATCTGAACTTTTGCTCTGTTTTTATTATGCATAATAGAAGAGAGGTTCCTAAGTACTGTTTTACTCCTTCATAATCCCCCTAACAACATAACCTCTCTTTTCTTACTTCCATGAAAAAAGTTTTCTCAAAAAAAGGAGGGCAAATTTATGCCACCACAGATCTTAACTTATCTTGACTTACTAAGTCAATTTTACTTCTTTAACCTGTATTAATGCAATAATGTTCCAATAATTATTAATAAATATATTTCACTCTATCTGAGTTTATGGCTCAGAGTGGGAAATGAAGTGCACTAAGAGCACCCTCCATTCTCTCCCTCTTTCCAGAAGCAAGTAAACATCCAAACAGAGATAATCCAGAGGAAAAGATCTGAATAGGAGAATGCACATAGAAGCATAGACCAGCATTGCTAACAAAACATATTCTATCCATTGGACAACTGCAAGTCCATTCACAGCTACAAATTCACCTTAGGCAAGTGGCCTAAACAATGATTTCTATTTTTACAACACTAATCTTTTCAATCAAACAACAATTTAGGTTATTTATCAAGACATTAATGGTGTCTTTCAACTGTGTTTTTTGCTTTGGGATTGCTTTAGAAAAAGCATATGTTTAAATTGTATTTTCTAAAAACAAAAGGAGAAAAAAATGCTGATAATCTTAATTATTATTAATTACGTTAATTAGGTTGTAGTTGCTGAAAAATATCATTCTTGGCTTTGAAGAGGTGAGCTTCATATGAGGAAGGCAGAATGCTACCTTTTTAGCTGTCTCAGTGGTCTCTGCTTAACAATGTTTGAACTCGGTAGTATTGACTTAATAAGCACATTATTCATACCTCAGCAAAACACACACAGTCAATAGACACTGAATTAATGCAAAGATTTTTTTAAAATATTCTAAATAGTTGTTCTTCAAATAAATTATCAAACTTTTTTTCCTTGATATTCTGTGTGATAGGCTTTATTACAGCCCCAGATTTATAATTTGTGTTTATTTCTGATGCTGTGCTGCATGATAGTGAAACAAGTTTCTCACTTCAGCTCTCAGGGGAGGTCTTTGTATTATCAAATCTCTGTTTGTGGATTCTGATACTGGTGCTCTTTTTCTTCTAAAGGGAAGTGAGTAAATACATGCTCTATAGTATTTTAAAATCTCTTTTTTCTTGCAGGCGATTTACATTACAAGTGATAAAGTTTTGTTTGCTTGTTTGGTTGCTTTTAATCTTCTATTTTTGTAATTATATGCTTGTCCAGAGGCAGAAGCTTGAAACCATTTTTCAATCTACCACAGTTCTTAGTCACTTCTCTGCTTCTGCAATTCTTATCCTTACTACAACTTCATGCATCCAACACTAGTGTTTGCCTTACAGTGCCAATATCCACATTTATTCTATTCTTTCCCTTTGAGAACAGGAGTGTCCTTAGTTGAAAGAAAACTCCTTTCCAGAGCTGCACAGGGAAGCTTCTTTAACAGCTGCCTGCACTGTATTCCTACTGTGGATAAGTAGGGGGGTTTGAATAAATATTGTAATTAAGAACATAATAACACATTTTGATTGCTTCAATAAATAACACAAACACAAATCTTTTCTTAGTAGTGACACTAATGATCATTAATGGCCAAGCCTCTTATCTTTATAGTATGAATTCTTAGGTGAAAAGCCTAAGTCTTTAATACAAGACATACTATTTTTGAAACAGAAGTTAAATGCAAATCCTTGGCATTAATCATTGTTTTTAGGTAATCCTCAAATATATAAGACAGAAATACTCCAAACCTTTTGTTTTCTTTGGTTTTCATGCAAAAGTAATACCAGGCCATGTGGACACAGCTGGATTCTATACAACCATGTTTGCTCACTGTATGCAGCCTAGCTACCTTTGAGCTCCAGCTGTCTCACCTTTCTAAAAAACACACAGAAAGTACTAGAAGATGTTTCACACTTTCCCAAAGGTATGTTATTCAGCCTTAATACCGCAGGCTTGGGATAGTGCAAGTAAAAGGGACAGTTTTCAGGAGATTTGTACTTAAAGCTGTCTTCAGATAGCTCAGTCGTAGACAGTGTCATGCATTCCTTGGGGCTGGATATTTAAAGCTGTAATGACAGTAGACATTTTTCACCATTGTATGCAGCTGAGGCCTAACAACACCTTTGGCAGAACAATATCTGGTTTAGACATTTTTTTCCTTTGGAAGTTGTTACTTGCTTGTCTGTTACTGTTTTACAGCAGTAACTTCTACAACATTGGTCAGTTTCAAGCAATTTGAAAGAATTTTCCATATATTTAACTTGGGAAGAGGAATTAAAGGCCGTAGATTAATTTTTCTTTATTAAATGTAAGCTTATGCATTGAAGAGGTCATACAAAGATTATGTCAGCCATCAAACGTCTCCAGAGTTCTAATTTAGACACCAGAAAGTGCTCCAAACTAAATATACCTGTTCTGATAAGACGCTTATAAATTACTGTTAGCTGGTCTATGATGACTAGTTGCATACTCTGGTCAGCTTGCAAAATGTGAGGTTCTTCTACTACTCTTTGATTTCAAAGAGTAACCGGAATATTATTCAGTGTAATATGTTTATTATCACAGAGCCAATATTCTGTTTGCATTATATTCTATAATTTGAAATGTGGGGATCATTTTTATTTGCTTTTTATCTGTACTCAAACTAACATTTGTAAGAATGTTCCCTTTTGCACTTTTGCTAACAACTCCAAAAATAATACACTTGCTGTAAGCAGTTGATTAATGGTAATCTTTACAATAGAAGAAATTTTATGTACTGTTTACTCTAATTTTCTCAGAGTTAACTTGGAAATACTTTGTGCTCACTGCAGCGTAAAACCTCACTGTTAAAGGCATGAGACTACATGTTGCTGAGGAAGAGCTCTCTCTTCAAGGACTTTGACCCATGCACATGGGAAGCAAACAGTTTTAATGATTAAAGTCAAATGTCTTAAGCCCTTTTCCCCTCTTTTGACAGAGATTATCATCCCTTGGAAACAACATTCCTCCCTAGTTTAAATGGTACTAGTACATGGCAGTGTAATGTGAATAAATTTCCTTCAACTAACTTCAGAGTGAGGAGTAGGTTGATTTGGTAAGAGCTTAAGCCTGCAAAGCTGCGCACATCTATGAGAATTATTTATTTGACTTGGGACTAGTTTCATTTGAGTGGTCTGTATTCAGCCTGTGCAAATGAAATAACATACTCTGATGCTTAGGACACTGACCATTTGTACAGTTGTGCATGTAATTTGCCTGAATTCTCAGCATGACTGGCATAAGAGAGAGGCAGTAACACAGAAGTTTAGCTTCTCTGATAACCTCCTCTTAGAATTCCATTGTGTTGAAATTTGATGAACAACCTGGGAACTCAGTTTCCATGGACATAGTGCTGATGGGAAATGAATATGGATTCTGGATTCTCGCACTCATAATTTTATGTTTATTTGGTACAAATTGGAGTTTGGGAGGGGACTAAATCAGCAGTTCTATTGTCTGCCTTCAGCCTGTACTTTCCCACAAAGAAAGCCATTCATCATCCATTGTTTGGGATAACTCCAAGTACAATTGGTATTGATTGAGTGGTGCTTTTTGGCTTTGAATCAGTAGCTAGCTTTGGCTCAAAAAAGCACATTCTGGTATCTTACACAGTTTTGCAAGGAGAAATAGAACAGACAATTATCTTAACACAGGAAATACGCTATGTGCTATTCACAGCTAAAATGAGATTAATGCATTCAATGTTTGAAAACCTCAACAGATATTTGTATCAGACCTTTAGGAGTCATCTCCTAATGAGGCATGGCTTCTCCTTTCTCTTCGTCTACCCTTCAGAAAAAATAATGTAATTTAATTTTTCCATACTTAATATTCCATAAAAGAAATAGGGACTGTTATAAAGTTTCACCTTGAAATTCATGGTTGAGAATAAATAATCAAGTGAACAAAAATAGTCCCTTGGAGAACACAATTTCTCAATAATACCTGGTTTACATTAGGCAAAACAACAGTCCAACAGAGACACTGAGTTCATTGCCTCACTATCATCTCCATCTTCTGTAAAGAAAGACAGGAGACATTCCAAGTGTAAAGGTTTTATGCATTGTTGATGGACAGTCTTCACGTTTGGAGGAAAAGAGTGTTCTGATATTTAAAACGGTTTTTTTTCTGTCATTATAGAGTGACCGACAACCAGTCACAAGTGATGTTTCCCAGGGCTCAGTAGAGGGGCCAGTTCCATTTAATATCTTTATCAATGATCTGGATGAGGGGACTGAGTGCCCCCTCAGTCAGTTTGCAGATGACACCACGTTGGGTCGGATTGTTGGTCTGCTGGAGGGCAGGAAGGCTCTGCAGACAAGTCTGGAAAAACCTGATCGAGGGGTCAAGGCCAACGGTATGAGCTTTAACAAGGCAAAGAGTCCTGCCCTTGGGTCACAACAACCCCATGCAGTGCCACAAGATTTTGGCAGAGTGGCCAGAAAGCTGTCTGGCAGAAAATCACTTGGGTGTGCCAGTCAACAGTGGATGAACACTGGCCAGCAGTGTGCCCAGGTGGCTCAGAAGGCCAGTGGCATTCTGGTTTTGTCAACAATATTGTGTGGCCAGCAGGACTAGAGAATATTTATTTAACAGGAAAATGATTGTTAGTGTGCTATTGAAGTTTTTATTATAAACACCACTGTGACAGAAATGCTAAACCATTGGATGGCTGTATCATGACAGCTCTACAAATTCTTTGCTTAACAGGAAAGATGAGTTGTTCTGAGATGTGTAATCTCTGGTTTTGCTTCTCCACTCTGTGGAATAAAACGATCTCAACTGTGTGCCAGGAGAATAAATGAAATGGATATAAACCACAGAAACTATGGCATATCACAAAAGTCTGCATTGTTTGGTAGCACGTCGTATGCATGAGGATATAAGATTTTACAATGATTGTTTGTATATGATACCAATTACTTTTCCCTGGATGGTCACCATGAAGATAAAAGAGGTTTTAGAAGGTCCTATACTGTAAGACATTCTCTTTCATCATCATTACTAGAGTTACAGTTTTTTCAGGACACAGTGAAAAGATACAGCTAAGTAATCGCATATGCACACATGCTTGAATAATCACTGAAATTAAAAAAATAAACTTATCCTTTGCCATGTGAATAGAGAAGCATTCACTTCCAAACCATATTTTCTTGCAGAAGTATGACATTATTTGTATTTACATTTTCCCAACAACAAAGGCATACAAAGAAGAACTCATAGTTCACAGCCTTAATCTCTTCAGTGTAACAAGAAGTATGCAGAAGTGCTTTTGAACAAGCAAAAAAAAAAATCAGCAATGCTCAAAAAATGTATTTTTTAACAATTTAATTCTATGAATGAGATATGGAGCAAATTTTCACTTTGGGACACATACACAATTCCCACTGATTTCATAGGGAATTACATAATACATATTATATATAACATATATAAATATAACATAATATAAATATATAAGAATATCTCCAAGGAAGAGCTCCCGGATGACTGTGAACTGGTTTTGTTTAGCTACTTTAAAAAGATGGATAAAGAAAATAACCTGGGTCCTGATTCATCTCTTAATTTAAGCTTCAGTAAAGTGGAAGTAATTTAGTGGCTATAAGCAGAGTACAAATGAAGAGAATAAGGCAAAGGAATTTCTATTAAATATTAAGCAGATATGAAGACTAGTAATCTGTTCATGGTTTTGCCCAACGGGATGTGAATAATTAATTACTCAATATCTAACCATACAATAATTATGGAGGCAAACAAGTTCCTTAAAAAACAGTTTTAAAAGCTATCTAATGTTAGTGTTTTCAGGGGGCTCAGGTGCACTCTGTTTTGTTTTCAATACAGGTGTACTGAGGCCATCTCTGGAATTTCAGTATGTGTATCACAAAGTTCCACATGGTTCTTCTATATTCAGTGAAAGACCACTCGGGTAAGGGTAAGGCTACATTATGTAAGGGTACATTTGCATACACAGACCTATTAATTGCATGTACAAAGAAGTAATTAGTCAATACACTTTATTTGTAGTGTATGAGAGTAAGCATGCTTATTGGTAGGGGGCATAAGAACACAACTTTGCTGCCTTTTTAGCAAATTCAGCTTTTTATTCTTCAACTGTAAGCTGGCCAGAGTCTGTCTTCTGGCTATTTTTTTTTCTAAATATGTATGCAGCAAAAATGACCCCTTTAAGCACCAGTTTCCCAAACCCCAGCTTAGCTCACGTAGCAAGCTGGATCTTTTTTCTACTTGTTTTGCAGAACTTTATTGAAGTAAAATACATACATCACTCCTGTTTTGAAGGTTATATGGTTTTCTTGTTTGGCAATACATTTTTAGTAACCTCAACTCTGCGTCTCACATTACATAGCAATTTCTGAATTGCAATACTTCAGTTTCAATTTTAACTTACAAATATTAAAATATATTGTGCAAAACCTTTAATTTTTTGAGAGAGCAACTTTTCTATAGAACAACCAGAAAACCCAGACTCAGATAGGGTTCTAAAACACACTAATATGCAAACACACTAATGTGTTTCAGGAGAAGAAATGTTCCAGTAAACGTAACAGAATTCAAATTCTTTTTTATTTTGTAGAACATTGTCAATTAGAGTACTTTTCTTCATATAGTTTCTCCACTCAAATATTTTAATGAAGATATACCTTTCAATTTTACATGGTTATGATGCAGATTAGGGTTTTTTTTTCCATTCTCAAGAATAATTTGGAACAAGACCATATAACTAGGCAGACCAAATTCATCATGACAGGAAACAAAAATTGCACTCATAAGAAAAATTTGTTAATAAGGAAGCAATAGCTTTTAGCTTTTTCATTAATACCTTTAATGAGCAGTAAAATAATATACAAGAGAGAAAAATCCCAGATTTCATAACACTGAGTTTATTAACAATTAGCCATCACTAAATCCTCAGGCACAGCTTGATTGGAATAAATCTGTACTATTTAGTGTATTTATAGCAGGGCGTGGTGGCTTTTGGTGGCCAGGATTTTGTTAGCAGGGGGGGCCTGTGGGGAGGCTTCTTTGAGAAGCTGCTGGAAGTTTCCCAATTCCAGCAGAGCCAATGTCACTCAGCTCCAGGCTGGACCCACCGCTGGCCAAGGCCAGGCCAATGAGGAGTTATGGAAACGCCTCTGTGATAACATATTTAAGAAGGAGAAAAAAAGGTACAGGCAGACAAACATGGGCGCTTAGAGAAGATCAGAGTGAGAAGTTGTGATTAACACCAAGGTCAGTGGAAGAGGGGGAGAGGAGATGCCTTAAGCACCGGAATGGGGCCCCTGCAATCTGTGGCACAGACCATGGTGAAGCGGGTTGTCTCCCCCACAGCCCATGGGAGACCACAGGGAGCAGATTCATCTGCAGTCTGTGGAAGACTGGAGGACCCCATGCTGAGCGGATGGATGCTGGAAGGAGACTGTGACTTCGTGGAGAACCTACGCTGGAGCAGCTATACCTGAAGGACTGCAACCTGTGGAAAGGTGACC
>WEIV01003163.1:5427-78736 GCA_013390005.1 Calyptomena viridis
AATCAAAGCAAAATGCAGACCAAAGTGAAATTACTTCCATGATCAAATCAGAACCTAAGAGCCAAGCTGTGCCTGTTAAGGGAAGGGGAGGGAGGATAGAGCTTGGCTTTTAACAAGCAAGAAGGCTAATGGAAATGATCAGTGGTGAAAATTCAGTTATCTGAGCTTCTGTTCCACTGGTCTGTGATTTACCAAGAAGTTGCTTAACAGATTTGAGTCCACAGCTCTGCTCAAACTGGGAAAGCCGAGAGACAGACTCCATAGGAGTTGAGATGATCTTGCTCAGCTTGACTGCCCTTTTATTTGCACCCATTTATAGGTGTGCACCTTCTCCCCTTCCAGCTGTTTGGTGACACTATCCCAGGTCACTCACCCCGTAGCAGCAAAAGACAAAATGCAAGGGCCGCAACAACCAGGTTACTTCACCTGCACATGGCGATCTACAAACCATCACTGGGCTTGGGCCACTGACATTCCTGACACCTTTCAGAAACCAACCCACAGAGGGAATTCTCTACAGGGCTGCGCATGCCCTGTACTAAAGGGATAAGGTGGGGAAGTATCCCACCAGATAGCAGACACATGGAGGTACAACACTTCTTGTTACTTCTTTTAACTTGTGATAAATTTAATGGAGATACAGAGACTTTTTTGATAAATTTTAATTTGGAGGAACTACACTAGGGCTCCAGCAGGTGCAATGCAGATCAGTGAGGGTCACCTCCAGCAAAGCTGAGAGTGCAACTCTAGTAGTCCAAATTCTCAGATTGAAATCTAAAATGCCTTTCCATCAAGTTCTCCTTATTGAAGTTATGAGAGGCTATGCCTAAGAAGAAAAAAAAATAAAAGTGAAGCTTCATTCCGTGCCTCTCTGCACTGCGCTCCTACGGGTAGGAGGATGTGTCTATGTTGCAGATAACTAACTAGCTACATGACAATATGCATTGGAGATGAAACCAAAGCAAATGCCAGCATGATATATTGTGTCAGTAACATCAAAGGAGAAGGGGAGGGGAAGCAAGTGTGAAAATCAAACAGAGTACTTAGGAAAGAAAGCTAATTTTGAGTTTGATGTGCACGAGTGACACTCATTAAAAATTGACGAGTGCATGTGAGAGGATGCCACCTGGGATTATGCAACTGCTAATTAACATTTAACACCATTTTCTAACCTTATAAAATATTCTTAGCCTGCTGAAGGCTTCTTCATAACAAGCACAACGAAAGAAAAACTCCACCTCCCAGCACCTAGCAACAGCAAACGGAATGGGAAAACTTTATGACCTTTTTAAAGCAACACAGGAGACACGAAAGGCTTAGAGGGACACAGCCAAAGTAGGACCACCTATGGACAGGTAAACACCTGTGTCTGTACCCTACTCCTTCTCAGGTGCAACACACTGACAATCCCAGCAAAGGGACATGACACTGGTGGGTAAAAGTGTGTCCTGATGCAAACAGACCCTGGTTCTGCTGCTTTCACAGAAGCACCAATCCTCCTGCCTGTAGGAACCACTGGATTCTCACAGAATTATATGATTGTTTAGGTCAGAAAAGACCTCTCGGATCACCAAGCCCAACTGTAAATCCAGCACTGGCAAGCCCACCACTAAAATCATGTTCCTAAGTGCCACATCTCTTTTAAATACCTCCAGCACATATTAATATTAAACTAATACAAAATCCAGCACATGTTAAATATTTTCCAGCACGGCACCCAATTTCACCCTAAATGACGCCCTCATACTTACTGTAAGCCACAACTGAAAGTATTATGCGAGGTCTCTCACCTTTGAGATTTAGCATGAGCCTTGCAATAGTTGCTAATTTTCCCTCCAAAACCCAGCTCCTGGATTCCTGCCACTATCCAGCAGAGAAATCCTGGGTTTTGTCCTTTTTGTAAAGGAAATGTGGACTCCAAAGCACCAACATCTACTCCTACTATGAGTTCACATGGTTTAAAAGTCCCAAAGTAGTAATTTTGAGAATCTGGGTAGGAAGTACTAGAGAAAAAGGGAGAATAACTTCAAAGAACTGGAGAAAGTTAGGGAAACAGTAAGAGAAAGTGGGGAGAAAGCAGATAAGGTGACAAGAAGACCTGAGCCTGGTGGAATGGATCATCAGAGTGAGATGAAAGGGGCACGCTTGCTGATTCTGCACAAAGCTGAGCGCAAAAGAGCCTGAGAATATGCACTTCAGAGCATTAAAAAAAACCTAAACCAAAAGCAACAAAATGTATACATTACATTTGGGTTTGGTTATTTCTGCTGTGTGTTTACATTGCGTGCTTCAGAGTTTAAACAAAGAAAGGAGACCAGAGGGACAAACTCAAACAGATCTTGCCTTTCCAGGGCCCAACACAAGGCATCTCGCATCTCCCTGTTCTAAGGACAGTATGGTTCTTTGCAGTTATGAGACATTTTTATAAACCCTTCCAGAATTTCATATGTCCAGAAAGAAAGTGCTTTTTAAAAGACAAACACCCAATGCTGTATGAGTACACTGTAACTTTATGATAAAAGATGGCCCTGTGATATCTTTGATATGGCTCTAAGTGCTGAATATTGACATATTTAGGTAGATTTTAATTAATACATTGGTATTCATACAGCATGCCCAGGAGGATTTTTGTGTCTTTTTTCATATGCTTCCAGATGAACTTGCTAATTGAATGGTTGAATGCTTTCCACAGAGGCAAGACAGACTCTCCCTCTTTACACTGGAAAAAGAGAATGGAATGAACTCTTACAAGTAATTCTTCAGTGCAATCAAAATCTTTCAAAACAGAGTAATACCTCCAGCACTTTTAGATGTGTCACAGTTTAACCATGTTCCTTAAATTTCATAGATAGCAAGAGCTATTGATGTAAGTTATCCACACCCAAAAGATGTGACATGTTGCCATGTTGCCTCGCAGTTCTCTGTTATAATTAACAACTACTCTGGTCCTCCTGTCCTGGGCAAAAGAACAGCACACATTCAGGGAAGACTGAGCACACAGAAAACAATACAGGAGAAGTGTGAAAGAGGGGAAAAGTGGCTCAATGTATAAACAACAGAAATGTTCCAGCTGCAGCAGAGCACAACATAAAAGCCCAAGACGGGAATTGGGGGAGCAGCAGCATTAGATGCTGTCTCAGCAGACACGGTGCTGAAGCAAAACAGGGAGCTGGAAGAAAATTAATTTTTAAGTAAAAGGAGAGTTGTTTTCCCTTGCAGAATTTGAAGCAGGGCACTTCTAGGTGTTCTTCTTGGGACTGTCCAAGCCTCTACCCATAGCTCCTGCCCTACGGATTTTATGGGCAGTGCCAGGATCAGAGACAGCTCTGGACCCAGAGATGGATTCTGCTGCAGATCCAAAATGAAAGCTATAACCTATATAAACTGAACGGCAGGCGTGTGCTCTAGAGAGAAAATGAAAGGGATGTCAACATAGGCAAGAAGAATTAAACCTCTACAAATAAGAATATTTTCCCTTTTCTTCACAACCCATATTAATTTCTAAGTGTGCTTGTCCTCAAGTTTGGATTTACAAATCCCTAATATTCCACTGACTTTCTCCTTATGAATTGCAAAACCTACATTGATGAAAAGGAGAGAATGAAGTTTAGATTATTTTTTTAAGGATTCTTTTTTTATCATTAAATACCATTGTTTTAACAGTTTTAGAAGTATGGCCTTTTCCAAAACAGTCCCTGTTTAAAATGTAAAAATATACTTTCACATAGAGGTACTTATTTTGCAGAAAACCCAGAAAGATAATGCCTACTGATTGCCATGAACTGTCATCTTCACAGGAAAGAGGAAAAAAAAAGATCAAACGCAGTCTTTAAAATCTGCCCAGAGCTTCTAACCATTAAGCTAATAAAAGAAAAACAGTAAATCAGCTTTAAAAATATACTATCCAAAATATTATATTCCTAGAAAAGCATGTATCTGAAAACTATTACACCTCAAGTAGTAGGTAAGAAAAAAATAAAGACCCCCATCTTACATGCCAGAAGAAAATTGAGCAATTAAAAAAAGAAACAGGCTGGAAAAGCCTATTCAGAGGATGGGGAAGCAGGTTATTTTGATTGCCAGTTTGCAAATGAGGAAGGATGTGGATAAATGGCATGCAGGGATGTGATTTAATTTATTTATATTTAAAAAAACTCTTGCTAGAGCATTCCAATACATTAACTTTGTGTTTCTATAATAAAGTATCATTTTAAGGCCTTTCTTCTTTCTTTCTTTATTTTCCAAATATTTGAGTTCAGAGAGCCAGTGACAGTGAATTTTGCAGCATAATTAGAGCAGGTGGCTTGTTTGGTTTAAGATTATTAACAACGATTGATCATAATACAGATGCTTTTATTTGTCCATACTTCTTTTATTTATATGTTTCTGTCTGTATCCAGAGGCAAAACAAAAACCCAAAGACACTGAGTGGATTTTCTGTAGCAAATTGCTGATTTTTTGGTCCACCACATTTGTCAGCTGCTTCAAGGGGCACCGAACCCAAGATATACTGGATTAGTTAAAAGAGCTACATATGTGCAGGCAAACATATAACCAGAAAAATCACATTCATTAAGAAAAATATGAAAATCCAACCTTTTCAATAACACTGGACAGGCATCACAGCCTCTTACTGTTCCCTGACAGTTTTTCATTTGGTTTATTGGAAATATCCCTTTGAATTTGGTAAATGGCAATTTGAAGAAGCCTCTACCCGTGCTGAATGAAAACTTACATGATTTTTCCAGAAAACTTAAAATATGAAGTTTTAGTACTGCAAGATTAAAATAAAGGCACAGTCACTACTGCAGGACGCTTCTTGTACAAAACCAACATTCTCAAAAGGAAAACTACTTGAATTTTCTCTTCTTCAAGAAGAATATTTGGGGAAAAATAGAGACAGCATAAATAATCTGACTCCCACATCCTAAAAATAGAGTAATACTAAAATCAAAATGTGATGAATTTATAAGTATTAGGTTATGTAAAACTCTGAAGGAAACAATGGGGTTTTTTCTATTTTTACAAAGAATCTTCAGCCAATGAAGCCACGGTGCTTTCCAGAAAAATGCATACCCAGCAGAGATAAACGAAATTTTGTTTCCATTCACTGTGGCTTAAAATCTCCCTCAAATTTACAACTCGTATGACAAAAAAGAGGGTGAGATTCTAAACCCTCCCTGAAGATTCCAAACCCTCCCTGCGTTCCCTCTTCCCCAACAAAAAGAAAACTTGATGTCTCCTGACTCAAAAGGCTCTTTACTGTGTATGGTCCATTCAACTTTTCATTGTCACAAACTTTGTTGGAAGCAGGGGAAAAGCAGATTTATTCTCTGCTTGCCATGCCTGTTGTGTCTTGTGTGAGAAAAGAGCCTGTAGGTTGCACATTGATACCCAGAGGTGACGAGGACCACACAGCCCCTGAAACCAAGTATGGGTCGCCTTAGAGTTTGCTTACGAGGTCTTACCCACCCTTGATTTCTGGAGCCATGGGGCTGGCTTTGGGAACGCTGCTCCATCCCTGTGGATCCCAGCATGGGGTGAAGATGATGAGTGTGCCGTCTGTCTGCACCAAGCCCTCATGGATTGATTCTAAAACAAAGGGGTTTTGGCCGAGAAACACATATGCCTGGTCTTATGACTTATATTTCCTGCACAACATTCCTCTTACATCATTTGTACTGTCTCTGTTGCACTTTACTGGGACTAATAAACATTCCACGCTTACTCTGCAATGTATTTTCTCCCTGCAAGACAGCCTACTTGATATTAGCATGTAAACTGCACACTTGCCAGTCAGGCTAACCTCATCAATCTTGTCCAAGGCAGAAGAGCTTGTACCCTGTTACAAGATTTTTGGGATTGCACTTTTAAGTTATTAATCCATTTATTGAAAAGAAAAAAAAATCTCGACAATTTCATCTCAAGGCTTCAAAAATAGGACATATTAATGGAAAGAAAAAGAATCACTTGAGTTATTTTTAAACTCACATTTGAATTTTTTCCCCCAGAAGAATCAATTTTTGTGTTTCCCAGAAGAATACAGTACAATTCCATTCCTGCTTTGAATTAAGAAAGCAGAATGAAGGAATTAAGATTTTTAAAATAACTATCAAAACCATGCCTTGGATTTCTGTGTTTGTGCTCTTGCTCAGTAATGACTCGCCACTCACCCCCTGAGGAGCAGAATAAATTAAGCATGTGCCATATTAACAAGCTTCTTATTCTGGGGCTGACTTCAATATCCCTGCATGCCCCTGCACTGTGTGTAGAAAATATTCTTCTCCACGCCTTGAAGGACAGGGCTCTAACCTCCTACTGCCAGCCTGCCCTGCAGGAAAGGCATTCTCTGCTGGGAAGGGCTTACAGCTGAAACCAAGAGAGGAAAGAGGGTCCTCAACATGTCCTTGATGATCACATCCTGGTTCAGCACCCTGGCTGGCTGACAACTGAGGAATCAGCACATCAGGAGGGAAAAGAGGAATCAAAATCATAGAATGGCCTGAGTTGGAAGGGACCTTAAAGATCACCTTGTTTCACCCCCTGCCATGGGCAGGGACACCTTCCACTATCCCAGGTTGCTTCAAGCCCCATCCAACCTGGCTTTGGACACTTCCAGGGATGGGGCAGTTACAGCTTCTCTGGGCAAACTGAGCCAGGGCCTCACCACCCTCAAAGTAAAGAATTCCTTCCCAATATCCAAACTAACCCTACTCTCTCTCAGTTTGAAGCCATTCCTCTTATCCTGTCACTCCAGGCCCTTGTATATAGTCTCTCTATTCTTTCTTTTAGGCTCTCTTCTGGTACTGGAAGACTGCAATTAAGTCACTCTGGAGGTTCTCTTTTCCAGGCTGAACAATCCCAATTCTTTCAGTCTGTCCTCGTAGGAGAGCTCTAACTTCTCTTCGTATTCCTTTGGAATTTCCCAAGACAAAAATTGCACCTGGGCCACAGAATCCAAGTGTTGCAGATGGGCACAAAAATTGTCTAGTTCTTTTGAACTCATTTGTATTTTTGAGGGGCTCCACATACTATAAAACTGAGTTCCTTCATTTTGTGTTGCTTGAAAAAGTGGTTCACTTTCCTAAAAAAGGACAGATGGGCAGCTTTGTTTTGCAGTAAGAAGAGAAAGGCAGAGAAGGATTATGAGCCTTGCTCAAGACTGTACAGGAAATCCACCAAAATAATAAAAAGACCCTTTTAAATTTCACCTCTGATATTTCAGACCCAATTCCTGAATTACTCTGGAGGATTTGTGAATGAAGAATTTTAATATGTTCCCTTCGCCTGAATTAACATGAGACTTCATTAGACAGAAGTGAACCCGAAACCTGAAAGATTAGACCTCAAAGTGCAAAAACATTTGCCATTTCAGGAGCTCCATTCTTTAGCAGAGCTGCTTCCTTCCAAAGCTCTTCCAGCTGATACTTTACAACGGAGCACTGCTCAGAATATGAACAAAAGCTTTCACTAGTAGGAAGGAGGGAGGCAAGCATCCACATTATTTCATTCTGAAGAGTAGTGTTGTACAGCAATTACTTTGCATAAAATCTTTCATAATGAATTAAGAAGCCCGAGTTAGTGCAGCAGCCAGGCTGACAGAGCAGGCAATCCATCACAGAAATGATTCATAAATTAAACCATCTCCAACTAAGGCCCTCACATATCACAGTATAATAGCTCCTAAGGAGTCATTATGGGTATTCTGTCAATAATGCATAAACTCCATGACCCTTTTAATTCTACCACCCCTCAGATCCAAACAGTAATGGCCCATCACTCCTGCTCCCATCCCCAGGTCCTGGGTGCTGTTTTCCCACCTCATGGAAGTCACTGAGAGTGCTGCCATTGATCTCCAGCAATACAAACTCACCTTGTCCTCACCTTAATTCTTACAAACAAAGAAATTCAAACTCAGCAGTGCTGCCAAGGCTGAAGCTGAATACATGGAAAAACAATGGAAATTAAGATTAAACATCCACTTTGCTCATATTGCCAGAGCTCTGTGCAAACCATCACTGGTGTGATACAGAATATGCACTGAGGTGTGCTGGTTTAGTCAGTTTAACTGCTACTGATTTTGTTAATCCTCCTCAATTTTCTGCTTTCACATCATACTTTTACATTCAGTTTCACTGATAAGAACTGAAAAAGCCAGGAGAGTAAGTCCCATTCAATGTGGCCTATGAGACTTGGTGGTTTTTTGAAATATCCCACCACAGCTCCACAATTACCAGACTGAAAGAAGGAACAATCAGCTAAACATCAGCACTGCCCAGGTGAAACCAGCTGGAAGGCACCTCCTCAGCCTAAGGGACACAGGAAGCACTTCAGCAGTCACTGCCAAAGAAAGGTGCTTTTCAAGTAAAGTGCTTTATATCAAAAGGTAAAAAACAGCATAATTTCAAATCTGAACTATATTAGTTAGGGAGTAGAAAAAGTGAATGTGAAATTCCAAGTCTGACATTTTACAGCCCTTGTTTGAAGAAAACTGTTTCAAAGAGGATTCTTTTGGTAGAAGAAATATGGCTAAATTCAAAAGCGAGTGTATTACTACTAAACAGTAAGATGACAGGTTAAACCTTTATTAATTCAAGGACTTTCAGAGAAGGAAACTGTTCTTTCTTTTAAAAAATTAGAATAAGTTAAGCAACATGTTTTGTTATGTACAAGAAACCACCCTGTAACTTGTTAGGAAAACACAAAAACAATGCTTGAAATACTACAGGGATTTTGTTTAGAAGGAAGATTTGTTGAAAAAAAAAATCCCACCTTTTTAGCACAATGTATGTACAAGAGAATTTTTACTTCCTATAAAATCTCCAGACCCAAACACATCAGTTTAGAGGCCTCTTTGAAATAAATGAAAACTAAAATTCTGAGTTACTATTAGGACACCCCTTACCATGCAGCACAGCGTTAGTCTGTGCAACCTGCAGCTGCATACCCCTCGTAAAGCAGAGTAAAACACGGCCTGCCTCATTACTGCAGCTTCTGCAAATCATTGCTATTCATCTTACATGTTGCGGGGTTCACTCATGGATCAGTCACATCAATTACTGCTTTATGCTACGAGGCTCTGATATTACCTCAAGGAAAGTTCTGCACATCCAAATTCAAAGGCTGCCAAGGTACAGTCATGACTTAAACATTATCATTTACTTTTCACACACAACAAGGAAACCTATCATTGCAAAAATGGGTAATCAGACAAATAATCTTGCGTTCGCTTCATTTAAAGGTCTGCAGTTTGCAGTTCTAACTATGGAGTAAAAGTGTTGGGATGTTTTAGCAATAAATATTATTCAGCATTTATTAGAATTTTTCAGGAAATAGAAAGAAAACAAAGCAAATGAGATGATGAATACAAACTGCAAGGAACAACACATACTGTTTTTTTTCCAGCACTACTCTTCAGGATGGTTCAGACATTTCTCTTTAAGGGATTTTATGCATGGTAAGCAGCAAAAGTAACCAGCAATATTTTCATTGCACCAGCCTTCTGCATCCACAGGGATAAATCACCCCTTTGAATAGGCGCACCAAATACTTCATGTCAGTTTAAACCTCTGGATGCCTAAACCCATCCTTTACTTCACTAGTAATTACTTTTGTAGAAAAAAAGAAATATTACCTGCCTGACAATTTAAGCCAGCACTGACACATTAATCTTTCTCTTCAGGTAGTGTCTCAGACTGAGCGTTGCTCTCAACAGCAAAGCCCTGGCTTGGGGAGACCCATATGGGTGAGACATCCTCACACTGGGGAAGGTCACAGAAACTCCTACTCACCTTGTTTCTGTCTAAGAGTTTTTCGATTTGGTCAAGGTATTTATTTTTTTTCTAAAAAAGAATTCAGATAGAAGTTTATTTGCATTTTTTTCTGTATTGTTTCCATACCTGAGCACCAGGAGCCTTGAACTCTCCCACAGCTGCTAATCATGTTTGTACCAAGGCTGACCCTGATGCTCACCCTCTTTAGCACATACACAAACTCATTTTTCTCAGGGTATCAAATATCCTGAAGACCATCACTTCCACTTGTAACAATTCTGAGAATTGCGAATACTTTAACTTGTTCCATTCCCATTAAAAACAAACCAGGATTTCTGTTGCCATGCAGGTGTCAAGCAGAAGCTGGCGTTGAACCACAGGAGGCAAAAATGGGACAGTCACACTGAAAGTGTCAGCGGTGAGTGCAACAGGGACACATCCTCAAGTGCTTTAAACAACAATAAATGATCTCTAACAAATGCGGCCAGAAGAATTTGTAGGAGCTGAATTTCTTCCCCACGTTACACAGGAATATGACAGACAAGGACAAGGTGTTGACTTCAGCTCTGCCATGGGACATTTTACACCAGCACCACAGTTCAAGTCAATTGGTGTGCTCCCTAAGACCCTGGTTTTACATCTGACACAGAAGCACAGGCACTTAAGTCTCTTACCTGCTGCTTTTAGACTATCAAATTGGTGTGAGAGTACATCTATAATTTTTTAGGATAGTAAGTGATGAGAAAAGCAGTCAAGCCAGGAAGATGCCCATTCTGCAAAGGGAGAAAGTCTTGGGGTGAATTGATGGTTTTGTTCTCTGTGGGTTTTTTCATATAAATATGGATATAGAACCTGATTTGTATTTTATATCCCCATAGCTCTATAATCCTGGCTGCTCTGTTGCCTGCCACTCAGTAGTAACTGTTCAGGTTTAATGGTGCCAGTGGCATCAAATGGACTGAACATGAAAATCATCCCTGTGCACTGGTTCATATGAGGAAAAACAGATTTACACAGTCAATATAATTTCAAGTGTATTGGTGAAAAATTACATCCACAAGTCAGCAGCATGTTGAATTGAGTTTCCAGGAAACTTAGATCAAAAGGCTGTTCTATATCTGAAACCCAAGGTAACCAATCACATCGGGATGTAGCCACTTGACACACACCCCCTACTTGGGCTGCTCAGAAGAAAGAAAGAACTCGCCCAGAATAAGAATTTTCCTTTCCCTGAGTTTTTTGTGTGCCCAGATGCACAACAAACCTTACTTGATCTCTCTGCAGCATTTGCAGTGTTTCTTATTCAGATGAGAACACAAATTCAACCCACTGGCTTCACATCTTTGCTTCTTACAGATTGACTTTTTTATACCCTTACCTGGCATAGTTCCATTTATTAGGAACATACAGAAAATGATTGCCTTCTATAACTCTTCCTCAACAATGCCTCCAGCCTGAAGGCTTCATGAAGTTATAAGCAAAGATTTATATGTAATAAATTATTGAAAATGAAAAATATCTGTCTCCGACAAAAGTAGTATATTTCAGGTAACAATGACTTTTGTAGTGAAGGGGAAGATAAAAGTGTATTTAACAGGTATTCTGATACCATAAACTAGAATGCAATATTTGCATGCTCAAATACATTACAGAAAAATATGCTAATTCAAATCTGACATTAAGAAATTATTTTCTGTTGCAAATTGGAATTCCGAATGAAACAATAAGGTGCACTAGACTTATACAGCTACACAGTCCAGCTGGTAAAACAGAATCCACTTATAGATTTAATAAACCCCAAAACTCCAAAATATATGCATATTACTGTTAAAAGAATAAAAGAAATACTAGGAGATTTCCTGCCATTGCAGCTAGTACCTTCTCCCAAATATCCACTCACAATTTTCCTTTAGGAGTCCTACACCCACACCCCATCACTCAGCTAATAAATTGGTCACAGAGAAGCTATTAAGTGGATTAAAGCTTATTTTTCATGTGTGGCTTCATTCTTTACTGTGTTTGGCCAAGACTCTTCCCTGACCAAGCCTGACCTAATTCATACATGATTATAAGATGAATTTATGTATATAAATACATTAATAGATAAAGATACACTACTTAGATTCATTATATTAGAAAACAACTCAAGATTCAAACTCCAAAGGTGGTTCTAAAAACTGCTATCCCATATGCTTTTTATGTTTTTATTTTAAATGAGAATAAATACGTTTGCACTGTACTGGCAGTTGACTTTGACTCCACAGTTTAGGATCACATTTGACTAATTTTAGATAGTTTAAAATATTTCTATATCTTAAGTCGCAGAACCTACAATGTCCATAAAACTGTCCAAACAGAATTTATTCTGCCATTACACTAATAACACATCAAGCATGGAATCCAAAATGAGAATGCCATTGTCCCAACAACAGAACTGAAATAATATTGAAATAATACAACATGAAAACCTCACGAGCAGTTTTTTCTAAATTGCAGTCTTAAAAACTTGTGCTACGGTTTTTCTATAAAATGCTTCAGTCTATCATAGTGTTAGTAAAACTTCCTAAAAAGGTGTTTTCATTCTTGAGTCACGGAAGGAAAACGATGGTGTAAGACAAAGGGTCTAAGATGGCTACAGTAGGATAATTCCAGTACTTAATTATCTTGAAAACAAGCTAACAATCTTATTGCTGCCTAAGTGGGAGTTTCCACTTCTGTACCTGTGACAAGAAGTTTCCCCAAAACAAGGTGAGAATGAATTGTAAGGCTTGAATCCCAACCAATGCAGGGATGTGAAACACAATAAAAGCTGAGTCTATGCCCTTCACCCTCTGAAAAGTCCTCAGAGTATCACAAAGAAACATTTCAAAGATTCAATGTAAATAACTAATCACCACTTTATGAACACCAAGAGGCACCTAACAGCAACTGAGGTTAAACACAAGCGGAGGCCAGGGGAAGGCCACGCTCAGGAGTGTAACAGCAGCCATGAGCCAAGTCCACACACCTGAAGCTGATTTCAACCATCTGGGCCACAGTACTGGGTTAATTTAAACAGGGAGATGGAACTTGTGCATTGCCTTGAACATCAGCTTCATGATTCAATAAGTTCTATGGGAAATTATAAACACTCTCATAGCTGGGAGGCTTCTCAGTAAGCTCCTGAAGACTGGAGAAGGGAACTGTGTGGTTCCTCTTGCCCACGCAAGAGGACTCCAAGTGTGTCCTGTACCTCTGGTCACTCATTTACAGAAGAGGAAAAGGAAGAGATTGAAATGGAAATTACAGTAGTCTAAAAACAAAAGTATGTAAGGCATGGTTGGTCTACAGCAGCAGAAAAATTGATCTGGTTACCTAGGCTGATCCAGCTGCCCTAAATTCTCTCAAAATGGGGACTTCCACGTGGTCCTAAAAGGTCCCATTCCATCCTATGTCAGGAAACTTTCACAGTGCTAGAAATACATCAAAAGAACCAGCTTTTTGTTCAAGACTCAGTTTATCTTCCTAACCTTGTGTTACTGCTGACCAGGCTCCACACAAAATTCCCTGCAAATCAGATCTGCAGTTTGCATTTGAAAAAGAGAAATTAAAGCACAAAAACCACTGCATTTTTCCCTACAACTGTATGTTTTTGCAGAAAAGAAGTATACTTCCCTACTACCAGTACTTTTGTGAATGCTGAAATGTGCTCTAGGTGATGCCCAGGAGACTGTCCCATTCACAGGAAAATTTTAGGTTTATCTTGATCAGTATATTGCTTTCCTCACGTCAACTTTTGACAGCACTGCAATTTCATTTTGAATCTAAAATCCCTGGCAACTTTTTTTTTTCACATTGAATATGTTACTGGCCACGAAGATCCTGCTATCTGAGCTTTTTCAAGAAGGATGGGTAGATTTCTTTAGCTCTGAGAAAAGCCTCATTTCCAGGAGCTTCTCAGCAAACAGAATCTATTTTAGTTCCTTCCATCAGCAGGTTGCACCATAAATACAAACTGGAAGTAGATCTGCAAGCAAGAAGGTGTCATCATTACATACTTATTCTGAGGATAGAACCTGGCTTTAATATATTCATAATCACAATTGATCATTTAGAAGCTGCCCCAAGCTATTGCCAATTTACAGAAGACAGCCATGCTAGACAATAATGGTTTGTATGATGATAAAACAGATTTGTTCTCAATATAAATATACTTACAGAAGCAGCTTTTCTCAAATCTTTATTTATAAGATGTATTGGATAGCCCAATAAGTGAAAAGAAATATTTTCATGTATCAGACTTTTCACTTAATTTCCTAGAAAGATTACAGAACATCATGGACAAAAGGATTGCACCAAAGGCTACATATTCTAATTTCAGAGAAAATAAAACACTATGAAGTATCTCTACAGAAATCCAGGCAAATATTAGTCTATATGCCCAGATTTGGCTCTAAAATGCATGACAGAATTCAAAAGGAATGGAGTCGAGTTGATGGACCCTCTGGAGATATTTATCTGATCAAAGACTTTCAAATTACCCCCTCCACCTTCAGATATTATCTTATAATGTACTTTAAAAAGCCCTGGCCCTTGGTACTCACCAAGCAGTACTGGATGGTGCTGAAATTAATAAATAATAGAGCCACTAGCAACACCCTATTGATTTTCTGCCGGATTTGTCTATCTCCTCAGAATTTTAAGAACTGTTTAAACAGATATATCCATTATGTGTTGGAAGGAATTTTAAAACTCCCCAGTAGGGCTGCAGTTGATGACATATTGACAGTATCTCAGCCTGAAATAATTTTGGACACTCTGCTTATGTTGTCTGCAGATACAGAGCCAAAAACACTCAGTTGAAGGGCAAAGTGAAGGTCAAATGCCTAAAGCATTCACAAAAGCAGCTATACTTGAAAACTATTGTTTCCACCCTTGGACATCAGTTTGTGAGACAGAAGCAATTCCTGTTATCAACCGTACAAATAAAATTATTAAACCATCAGACTGTTTTTCCATCGAAAAGAGTGCCCTAAGGACGAGATTTTAACTCTGCTGCTAAAGAGCTGAGGAGTTCTTATCTTCATTTGCTAATATAAACAGAATACCTTTGCTAATTCCCCAAAGCAGCTCCCAGCTCCTTTGCAAAGCGTTCCTAAAGTTCCTTCCCTGTGCTCTGCCTCGATTGTGGCACAATTTAAGAGACTATTTAATGCATTAACACTTGAAGGCTTCAGATTTTCCGTCTGAAATGTAGGACACCAGAATATTTTCACTTTACCAATAGAATGGGATGATGTGGTTTCACAGACACTTCACGATCCCTTGGAAACTAAAGGAATTTTTTTTACATTTTAATGCACTACTTTAATAGAGGAGCATATAGGAGTTTTGGTTCAACTTTGACAGGAGACTAAAACAAGAACATGTCAATCAGCTGTGTAAATTCTTCTCGCACTGATACTGCGTGCTGCTACTTTGCTTGAGCAGAAATGTTTTCCTCCTTATGGTCCTGATTAAGAAGTTTGATGTGCTGACCTTGAACATCAAATTAAGCTCCACGCTGCAAGCAAAGCATCCTATCTTCTCTAGTGGCTTGTAAATTCATTAGACACTTTAGACAGAGTTTTAAAATTTGCTGACATTAAATTCATTCAATATGGAACAGAACTGTTAAGATTTATGAGGCAAATCTGCAGTTAAGTGAAACATGCAATCTCCAGGTGATTTCCGCCAGGAATCCTATCTAGGTCCTGCCTTGTTTTTCAAACAATGCCCTATTAAATTTCAGACTCTTAATTATCTTCTCATTTTCCAGTCAGATGATCAATACCAAAGGACAGACAGCAGTCTGACAGCTGTTGGGATGAGCCTGAGCCAGGAAGGCGACAGCTCTCAGGACTATCTTCTCAGAGCCCTATGGCTTGAGACAGTTGTGGTGCACAAACCCACACAAGTTCAAAAGGAATAACTTCAGTGTAAAAGTTCACTTGCTGCTATGTAGCAAAAATAATTTATTTCAGATGCCATGTTTTTGAAGCTGCTGGATCAGAATTTTAAATCTTTTTGCCATCTTTATTCCCTAAGGCCACGAGAAGTGAATCAAGGCTCTTTTTTTACTTTCATGAATTCTAGACTTTGACAAGAGTTCACAGATTAAAAAGTAACTTTTGAACATCACGCAAGTCCTGTGTGCCTGGTCTTTGCTCAACATACTTTGTTTTCATTTTGGAAGAATATGTTTTGTTTGCCTTTAAAAAGAGGCATTTGATACCAAATACAAGTCATTAGCTAAAAAGCAGCTCCACCAGCCTCATCTAACATGCAGGATAAGAGTCACAAAAGAAAGTTAATCCAGTCATTTGTAAAGATACTTGTAGGGAATTTCAGCATATAAAGCCTGCTCACAACAGGAAGGAGGGATGAGGAGAGAGAGACATAGGATAAAATTTATTATTGGAGTATTATTCTCACAAGACTAATTTATCTGATATAAGGAAAAGTATGTGTCGCAAACCTGCATGCTGACAAGATTTAACTAAGCAGATACACTGCAGAGAAAGGGTCAATGTGAGGACACAGAAGCACCTAAAATACCCAGCAGCCTTCCTTAAATACTCAGCTGAAATTATTCTCTCTCATCTTCCACATGGTGTGCGACACAACAGTCTCCAGCCGTATGGCACTAAGGATGCTGATGTGCACTTGTGCTGCCATCCTGGCCAAGAACCCAGAACAGCAGCAGCTGCCACAGGGATGTCTCTTCTTTCACATTGATCATTTTGCTAAATACTGAGGATCAGCGCAGCTGTACAACTCACAGCTCCAGGGTGAAGGCTGTGTGGCTCATATCAAGACTTTCTTGGAAGTCTGGTATCAGTCTGAAAGTTAGTTTGGATAAGAGGATCCAAAATCTAAGTGGCAGACAGGATGCTTAAACAACTGATGCAACCTGGAGCACAAAACCACTTTTTTGTGTGTGTGTGGAGTTTCACTTCAAGCCAATTCTACCTCAAATAAATATATTGAAGTGGAATACAAATGTAAGTAAAAATTTGATATGCTGATAGAAACAACTTACAAATAATTGGGATGAAAATGTTTATCTGGAGATGGATTCAAACTGGCCTGAAGGAAACAGTGGCATCAACAGAACTTGATATTACTGTTCAGTTGAATTCCCTGCTCTTACAGCTGTTGGAGAGGAAGCAGATATATCTAATGTCGACAGTAACTGCTGGAGCTGCAATTCCAACCAGGATGGCAAGGTGGAAATAGGGGTCATACCTTGACCTTGTAAGGAAAGAAAAGAGAGAGTGTAATTACAGTCCAACAAAAACCCAACATGCAAACAGGGAAGGACAGCAAAAGGACTTTATCCCACATTCTATCTGATATTTCTAAGATTTATTATAGAAATGAAGGTTTATAAGAAGTGTCCCACAGATGATGACACCAGAGAGGAGCATGACTTTCATTAACTCAAGTAAAAGCAAACCTAAATAAAACAGCCATTTAAAAGAAGAGGTGAGAAATTACATGAAACTACCAGCCATTTGTGCTGCTTTGAACCAGAAAGTGAAAAGGAGGGGAAAGAACTGCACTCATCCCCGAATGGGGGGCAAAAAACCATAACCTAAGGTTTCTGTCATAGCTAATCTTGCCCAGGGCAAATACAATTGGCTTTAACATGCAATAGTCTGTCTTTTGCATTTTGACCACTGTACATTTGATTTAATACAAAGTGTTTCATTCATGCCACAAATCTGCTTTCTGAAAATTAGAAGTCATGTACCATCATTTAGCTACACATAAAAAGAGAGCAAAAGAGCAAAACACACCATGAGAAGTTGTACCTTATGTCCAAGCCTGTTATACAAAGCAACCAAGTCTTTTGCTTGAGCTTTTTTTAAATATTTTGCACTTAATCTATAGCATATCTAATATTTTTGAATGAAATGTCATAGCAACAAAAAACTATAATCCTCATATATAATTTTATCCTTGTCCTCCATCACTACTTCTTATGTTCTTCTTTAACGTTATCGTGCTTACATTTGATATTCCTATTAACCACCACCTGTTTTTGTTCTAAAATAACATCACAGCATTTTTCTTGCTTTTACCATGAAAGGTTAGACCAGATGATCCTTGAGGTCCCTTTCCAACCTGCTGTTCTATGATTCACCTTTCCCATTGTTTCTCTTCCCAGATTTATTTATTAGACTTTATTTCCCAGTCACTACCTAGTGCCACATACGAGCTGCTCAGTCACCTGTGTCCTGCCATAGTATGAAGCTTCATTTAAGATTTTTAATTGAAACAGAGATACAAAATTTGTTTGTGAAGTGTGGTGCTTTTAAGAGATGTTCATCCAAGAACCTTTCCCTCCACCATCAACTCTATGCAAAGAAAAACATTCCTATTGGCATAAAGATGGACAAACCAGGCAGGGGAAGGAACTAGATTTTCCTCTTTTTTTTTTTCATATTTTTTTCTGCTGAGTTTCTGCGGAGTAAAAAAACCCAACACAAACAAACAAAAGAAAAACAACCAAAAAAAAAACCAAACAAAAAACCAGAGACTTGACACTGCGAGTCCAAGATCTATAAATAATTTGTGCTCTGTGTGTTTTAACTAAACACATATGAAAATGCAAAATTTCCATCCCAACAGTGAAGGTTCAGTCTATGGTTCAAATGAGTGTTGCCTGCACACAGATCATAAAATAAAACAATTTACAGTGGTTTAGCCCTTCAACTCTTCTTTTTTTTTTTTATTTATGTCTGGTACTAAACCAGGAATCCAAAACTCAACAGCAAAAATGGAAGAAAACCTTAGTAAAACTAGAGATCTGCATACACTGCCAGACGGTTTAACAGCAACGAAAAAAACATTTAATGACAGTAAGATCTGAAAGAAAGATACAAATACTAGAACATAAGGTTTTTAAAGCAATTGCCTAACAAGTTTATAGAAGGATTAATAAGACACATCTGCTCATGTGAGCTGGAAATCCTGACAGTGACCCAGGAGCTTTCTTCCAGTACTGGGTCTACGTTATTTCGTGATAGTCTCTTAGTATTTAATGCATTTACTAATCTTCCCATTTTACCAAGGAAACAGGAAGGTGGAAGGCCCTGTCTAGGCTCACAGAGGAAGGAGAGTTCTGCTGCCCCAGTGAGTACGTGCCACGTTGTGATCTCACATGTCCTCATTTCAGACTTTCCCAGGCTGCTGAATGTTTCATTGTTGAAACTCCTAATTCTTTTACCTACAGTGAAGTTTCAAATTCTACACCTTCCCTGGCTGCTGTCAGACATCTGCATACTGTGTGCATTCAAAATTGTCCATCCCCTTCTTAAGTGTTAGAAACTCCAATAGCACTTGTGTTTTCAAGTTCTTCCAGGCTCTACAACCACATTTCTATTTACTTTAGCAAATACCTGCTGCTTGTTCTTCCCTTCTCCAGGTCAGCACATTTTCAACCTCCCTCCAATCTCCGAGAGGGATGCTGTTCCTCTATAACATGATCCCAGGAATGCTGCTTTCACCCCACCAACCATTTTTCCCTATGTGGTTTAATCTTCTCTGCAATGAAACAATTACCAATACCTTTTCCAAGATTGGTGAACCTCAGTCAGCCCTCATTAGTGTAACTCTCTTACGACAGCACATAACATGACTATCAAAATCACTGAATCCTTCATACTCTTATTAACAAGTTGGAAACAGCTTCTGGATGGAAAAGTTCTAAATACTGATAAGTACTGATAACTTTAGTGTTGCCAATCAAGTTCTTTCTCTATCCATCCAAGAACATAAATGTATATAAAATATATGGTATAAGTCTGTAAAGCATGGGCTACTCTGTTTCTAACTTGTTAGAAACAAATAACACCACCACCCTACCAAAAGAGACAAAAACAAGCAAACAAAACCCAAAAAAACCAACAACAAAAAACCCCAAACAACAAAAAATAAAATAGAAGGCTAGAAAAAAGAAAACTAAAAAAGAAAACTAGAAAAGACCATCTGGAAATATCCAGCTTTTCAAAGAGGTCATCTTTTAGATGAGTATCTTGATCTTAAGAAGAAATTCTCCCTTGTGAGAGTGGTGAGGCCCTGGCTCAGGCTGCCCAGAGAATGCCCAGAGAATGTGGATGCCCTATCCCTGGACGTGTTCAAGGCCAGGTTGGACAGGGCTTGAAGCAACCAGACCAGGTGTCCCTACCCATGGCAGGGGAATTGGAACGGGATGGGCTTCTAAGTCCCCTCCACCCCAAACCATTCTGTGATTCTATGACATTGGGTTAATCTACAGTCTTAATCAGTTCCAATTTAAGGGCACAAGCACCACCAGTTGGGTTAAGGATGTACCACAGCATTATTGAATGGTTAATAAATAGCTAAACGTCAACACACTTTGGCTTCTGGTCTTCATTTCACATTGTTCCAACACTGCTGTCCTCAGCTCCTTGCCTTCTCCAAAGGTACACTCACAGGGGGGTTAATAGGTTGAATGAGAATAATGTTAAGTGTGGCAAAGATTCCATTTACAAGCACAAACGTCAGAACAACTTACATGAACTTACATATACCAGGTTCTGTGCTCAAATCCACTTGCTCCTATCCCACCCCAAAGGAAGGCAACTTGACTAAAGGAAGTAGAAGAGCAGCTTAAACTAAACTTAGCTTTAATTCTAGGGTAATCAATGAGTCACTAAACCTGCAGAAAAATCCGCTGCAAAATTATCTAATCCTCCTGCTGCTATGGATTCATAACCACCTTCCTGTTTTGCATCCAAGAAATTAATGTTTTGCCAGTGAGGAATGTGAAAGCAAACCAGCCCAGCTCCTCATGCCGAGGGCTGCCTGGGACAGACATCCCACAGCTCCCACTCCAACACCCCACAGCAACACTCTGACAGTGCACTAAGAGAGGGGATTTTTAAGAGCCAGCCCAATTTCACTGCCACATAGATCTGAATTTGCTAGAAAGGTTAAATCCCCCATTTAGGTTAGTAGAAGTGCACAGAGTATTCTCATTTTTTTTCTATTAAAGAAGTGCTGCAAGGCAGCACTGTATTTCCATGATCTCCTGACTGCTTATGTCAGAGATCCCGCACTGGTTAATGAGAACCATGAATCCAACATTCCTACATAGCACAGCACCAGCTGTCTTCCACAGACTTGTCCAGCACAGCCAGAGTAGACCCCTAAAAAGCCAACAAAATTTTAGCTGCAACTTCAGTTCTGATCAGAAATATACCTGTGTTCATCCCTGACTCATTTTAACCCACAGACTAGATTTCAAGGTGTCTAGGCACACTTTAGATACAACAAATATGATGCTGGCTTTCTTTCTCCTAAAGGAAAGAAAAGTCTGATAAGGAGGAAAAAAATCAATTTTTTGTCACAAGGCAACTTTAAGTTAATTTAACAATATTTCAGGATGACTGCACAGGGATTCTCAGACTGTCAACCACACAAATTACAATCCCTTTACAGTCTTATACTGCATCTTGGGATCTGCTCATTGTTTTAGTTTCCTAAAATTAGTTTGGAAGCCCTGCTTGCATGTGATTATTTTTTCTCTGTCCTAATTTTGTGTGAAAAATTATTCCCTAAGTGCTTCCAAGTAGGATCAGTGTTTCCAATAAAATCAGAAGGTGCTTCGTGGTGTGGTGGTTATTTTAATTTTCTTTTATGACCTAATCTTCTGTTTCTAGTAATTAATTAATCCAGCAACAGAATTCTATAGTTTTCCTGGAGAAAGAAGGCTTCCTGGTAGCTCTCTGTCCTGCAGAAGAGAGATGCCTACATGCACCCTTTGTGCTACTTCACCATGTCTCCAGCTCAGGAGTGCGTTTTATTTAGAATGATGAGTAATGCAGACCTCAGTCACCATATCTTTTTTAGACTCATGTATGATGCCTTTAGGAGCTGATGCACAGATGAAAATGAACTTGAAAGATGGTCCCATCTATGCAATAAAAGAATTCATGTTTGAGGATATTTTTGTCTTACATTAGTGACAAAAAGATAGAAGGAAAAATCTGCCAGCAATCGGCAATGGAGAGCTGGGAAAGAAGTCCTATTTGAATCCTCAAGGGAAATTTAAGCAGACAAATTAAAGATCCCGATTTAGATCCTGGATGGTTAAAATAGCATAAAAGGCCAATGAGAATCAAGTTTTGGGTTCAAAGGTGCTCAAAGCCCATCACCTGCTACTATTCTTTTGTGTCTGAGGTTTGGCTTTTGTTCAATACAGAACCACACATGATCTCTGCCCACCACACTAAAAGCAATTTCTGCATCCTTCTGTGCTTGCCATCTCATGCTGACCAGATATGATATAACTAAGCTTTAAAAACTAAGGCCAATGTTAGGTTTTCTATCTGCACCACGTCTTCAAGCTTATATGGCAAGCTTTTTTTTTTATTTTCATTTGTTTCATTTTAAATAGTGAAATGATCACTGAATCCTTTAGGTTGGAAAAGACCTCCAGGATCACTGAGTCCAATCTTTGACCAGTCACCAACTTGTTAACTAGACCACAGCACTAAGTGTCCAGTCATTCCTTGAACACCTCCAGGGATAGGGTCTCCACCACCTCTCTGGGCAGCCCATTCCAATGTTTAACAATCCTTTCAATGAAGAAATTCCACCTGATGTCCAAACCGAGCCTCTTCTGGTGCAGCTTGAGGCCTTTTCCTCTTGTCCTGTCACTGGTTGCCTGGGAAGAGAGGCCAACCCTCACTTGGCTTCACTCTCCTATCAGGGAGTTGGAGAGAGTGGAAAGGTCTCTCCGGAGTCTCCTTTTCTAAAGGCTGAGCCCCCCCCACCCCAAGCTCCCTCAGCTGCTCCTCATAGCACTTTCTCTCCAGACCCTTCCCCATCTTCATTGCCCTTCTCTGGACTCAGTCCAGCATCTCAACATCCTTCTTGAATTGAGGGGCCCAGAACCGGACATCGTTGATGAGCAGATTGGAACACCTGGCAACAATCATTCAACAGGACAAGGGAAAAGCCACTAATAGGCACTAGAAGTATGAAAACATATTCTGGTTAGCAGGGATCTTTTCCAATTATCTTTAACTTCCTACTCCATAATCCTGAGAACTTCCAAGTACTTATAGAGTCTCTCGGAAGAGAGATTTCAAAAGGACTATGAGAATTGTACTTTATCAGGATAATACTTCCAGATCTGTAAACAGCCCCCCTGCATACTACTTAAAGGAAGTTGCTCATGGATTGGTGGAGAAGGTGGTATTTGCTTGGGAGATTTGTGGCCCTTCCCCAGGAAATGTTACAGAATTTACTTCAAAACACACAAACAGGTGTTGTGTGAGAAAGTATGCACAAAAATGAGTGTGTTTAATTTGGGGTCAGCAAAAAATTAAACTAGGTTTTAAAGTTTAACTCCTGAAAGAATTCAGATTTTAAAATCTTTACCACCTTGATAAGAGAAGAGGTTTCTATCTAAGTAACTCCACAGAAGGCGTAAGTTATTCTAGACATGGATACCATTTTTAAGCCTGTTTATCATAAACCCCTCAATTTCCAGGAGACAGTTGTAAGTGCTGTTGTTCTCAAACTTTTAGAGTTATGTCCCACAGCATAGGCTCAGTTCATTACTATAACACTATCAAGTGCCTGAGGAAATTGCCAGGAGGCATTGCAAAGCAGTACCCAGGAACCAGAAGCTGGGCAGAAGGGTTAGCCACAGCTGATTGAGCTAATTGAGCATATTTCACTTATCCTGATACTTAAGAGCCAGAGATTCCGTGTGTGCTGGTGAATAAAAGAACATCTGCCTGATAACACCCGTTTCATATGAGTTACAAGTTTTAGAGAGCAATTACACAGCATTTTTGTTTCAAATCCAAATCAGATGTTTAAACCATTCTGTGATTGCACAATTATCTTGTTTTATGAGGCAACCCAAACATCACTTAACAAGATTTGAGTATCACTGTGTATTTTCAATTTATTAACAAAAATACAGAAGCCAAGACCCCAAACATGGCAGGAAGAAGCAATGGAAAATGATAACAAGGCAGTGGTGAAAATAACCTTGTTGAGAAAACACTACTTCCCATCTTAATGGGAGCAGAGATGCTCCCAGCTCTCCTGCTCCTTTACTGCACGATTATTAAATATGTAGTAGCTGCTGATCGGGCAGAAGCACAAAGGAAGGCCAAGGCAGCTCACTCCTATCAACTACCCCACAACTCTTGCCTGGTGAGGACAGAGTGAGGGGCAGAAGAGCCCATTCCCACACCATAACACAAATCCAAGCACCAGGAGAAGCTGCTGCACTCAAAGCTCTCCTTGATTTTCAGTCCAGACTGGGTCTGTTGTCTGTAAGTCTGGTCAAGCTATGCGTGTGGTTAGACTCTGTGATTTTGGATATCTTTTCCAACCTTGATGATTCTGTGAATTCTTTCTCACAGGAAGCCAGAAAATTGGAGAGACAAACATGTCATCTCTTTATTTGGGTACTCAGAGACTTCCCATGGCCTATTACAGCACAGAGAGGAGATCTAGGAAAGGATTTCAGCAGGACTGTGTTCCCTGAGTTACTTGGGGAACTGCAGTACAGACCAGAGTTTCCCCATTCAGACTTTGTCCAAATGTAAAATTGGGAAGGAGATTAAGCCAGATGCTGCTTTGGAGAGGATAGGGGCTGAGTAGACATAAACATAATTCTGTTACTCAGGAATTAATTCTCACCAAAACATATTTCTGCCACATTGAAATTGTAATATTCAGCTTCCAAATCCACAAAACTCATTCCAAGAGTATTCAGTACAAATTACACCCTTAAAAAAAGCTTTGATTTATCATGTCTCATTTATACAGCCTCCTTCTACAGTTAAAAGCTAATTTAATGTTTTCTAACAGAAGATTTCCAATGTTACTGTACCGAATTAAATCACAACACTGAAAAGTCAGGCCAGCTCTCAATTCTGAAGCAGTATTGTTGAGCAGGGCCAACAAACAAGACTTTAAATGCTCACATGAACCTTCCAGTTTTCACTCTAGGAGCACAAACACACTCCATGCAGTAATGACCAGTCACGACCTTCACTTGAAGAATGATAGGGTCTCCAGATTTCCATTTTTAAGGTGAACGTCATCATATTCCTCTAGGCTTTAGCAAGATATTTTATGACTAGGCTTTTCCTCAGAAGGTCACAAAGTACATAATCCCTGCTATGTAACTTGCACTCTCAGCAACCAGCTGCTCAGTGCAGGTTTGAGTCTTCCATCCCCTCTTGGAACCTGTCTTTCCTTCTAATGATTCCCAAGGGCTAGCAAATCAAAACTCTGAAAAACTCCACCAAACCAGGCTCTTCTGCAGTGAAAGAGTGAGACAAGCCAGGAGCAAGGACTAGCAGGCCAGACTGAACTGCAAAAGCCTTGACAAAGTAGAAGGATCACCCCGAAATATGGCTACAATCTGCCTAATTACTTGAGGGCTCATGGTGAGAACCAAACAGGGCTGCAGCCTGAAAAATGTGGCAGAAATTGAGGACTGCAGACATAAGGTATTTAGAGAACAATGACAACCCCAAACCTCATAGATAATTATAACCAAAAATAGAGGCTTACTAATTTTTTTGCTACTAATACTTCTAGTAAAAAGAGCCATTACTCTATTCAGTTTTCTGGAGGAAAAGAAATGTTTATGGAAGCAAAATAATTCAATCATTGCTCCACATTTAGGAGATTTGAGTTCCAAGGAACACAGAAAACAGTGAAATATGTACTGCTTTTATTTTGGTTTCACCACTAAATAATTTTCATGAGCAGAGTACTCAGGCCTCATCTCCTTTCTGCAAGGTTTAAAAGATGTGTAGCACAGAAAATAATCCAGCATCAGTACAGGGACAGACCAGAGCTCTAAAAGGTCTCCCGGAGCGCTAACTTTTAATGCTCTGATTTTCTGGACTTTCAGCAGAGATTATATAAATCTACATAATTTGCAAACTCATTTCCTCCTGAGTCATCTTTTATTTACCTTTTTTCTCCTTGTCGACTTACAGAACTAGCTTTGTGACTAAACAATTTTGGTATGCCTTGCAATCAACAGGATTAAACAGTGTGTGTTGGGTGAACTACAGACAGAATTCATTTGTCAGATCCCCAGTGCCCTGACTTTAATCAGGGGTAATAAAGCCAGCAGTTCTGCTAATCCAATCAACAAGTCCAATGAAAAAATAAATTTGTTACTGCAGTTCAAAAACTGCCCTTTCACTATACAAAGCAAAAGTGGAATGAAAATCTCTCAGTTTTTCTCTTTCACTCCAAAGGTCCCTAATGAACAGAAAAGGGAGGAGGCAGAGGAGTTGCATATCAAAGCCCAGCTGTCCCTTGAAATCTAACTTTAATTATTAATATGTGTGATGTGCTGAGCAAAGACAACACATTTGAGGTCTTGCAAGCTGACATTGCAAAATGGGATGTTGCAGAGTTGCATCACTCACAACCAAGGAGTCTGCCTTTTCAAATTTCTCCTAATGAATTCTTGACCTGAATATTGTATTTTTCTACTCTCTTCTGAAAAAAATATTTCAAAACTTAAGCTATTTCTTTTCCCTGGAAATTGTTCTCTGTGAACAGCTGCTTTTTTAATTCCATTTGCAGAGAGGCAAGGTGCAGCTCAGAGCAGTGGAAACCACAGAAGAGTTGCAAGGACTGAACAGGTCACGATGATTAATGGGCATTTGCTGACTCTGCTGGCTCAGACCACCGCCAGGAGCTTCTCCAACTCGCCTTCAGTGGATACGGATGGCAGTACTTCTCAGAAGCAAAGCAAGAACTAAAGAGTGTGTATAAAGAGTGTGTAAAGAGTGTGTGACAGAAAAATCCCTTCTTAATGGCAAGATATCAGCTTCACAGGCAGGCCTTAATGAAGGCAAGGACTAAATTAATAAACATCTTAGATGTCATAACTTCATGCCAGATTTTTTCGGAGAGAACCACAGCAGTGAAAGAGAACCATGGACCTCACCCACTTTGTCATGTATTCCTGCCTACACTTGATTATTATCTTTCAAAATCTAAACTAAACCAACAATCCTGTGGCTTTTTCACAGCCAGAAAGAAAATCCAACTGATGCCAATCTCTGTCAAAGGGAGAAGCTTTGTCCCTTAAAGCTGCTCCTATTTCTTATGGTCGCAGCACCCTGACTTTCTTCCTCTGGCTGATATTACATCAATGTATATTAACCTCTCTTACATAATATCATTCTGGACAAAGTTGAGATGCTTGAATATACTTGTAGGGATATTTGTCACTCTATTATTTGGCTTGGTTTTCTTCCCCATCATGCACCAAACCTCTAAGCTTTTCAAAAAATGAAATAGATGTCTGTCTTTATACATCACGTCCCACTTGCTCTTTATGAGGGTTCCACAGATATGCAAACTCCCTTTGTCTCTCCATCAATTTTCAAAATTAGAGATTCCAAGAATGTGGCTGAGAACGGACAACTCTTTAAAAATTCATTATTTAAGCCTTAATAAAATTTCCCTTGAAAGCACAAGTATTAAAAAAACCAATTTAAAAAAAAAAAACGTAACATGGATAAGGAGCAAACCCCTATCTCACTACAACATTAGATGCTCTAACACTGTCATAAGAGCCATCTTCTGGACCAGATTTTGAAGAGGTGCAGTAATTTTTTGAAATGGTAAGATGAGTGTGCATTAATGACACGATGGCAATGCCTTCTTGAGGTTTTTTTTTTTATCAGAAGCTACATTCTCATCCATATCATAGTTACTTTAGCTGGGTAGGTTTTTCCAGACAACAAAGCAGCTGTTGTAAAATAACCACTGCTAATACTTTAATTATAGCCACATCATCATTAACTCGTGCTCTCTCAATCTGTTGCCTCCACCTGTTATTGTTAAGTTTATATTTATCTTATTATACTATCTGGGAAATAAATGATCTTCCTGTTATATAGCTCTACATTGCTCAGCAAAACAGGGGCCCAAGCATGATCAGGACCTTCATAAACTCCAAAAAAAGGAGAATAAAATTTTTAAAGTTCTCTTTCAGTTTTCTCTAAGGCTACTGGCATGTAATGTAATGACTGAGGAACTCCAGCCTGGAGATGAATGCATTTTCATAAGAGAAGCACAGAAGTTCATAAACACTTCATAAAGCCCACAGACACTGATGGAAAGCAGAATATATATCAAATATAAAACATTATTCCGGATGGTAACCTCTTAGCAGGCAGGCACTGCCTATTAGAACAGACATTTTTGTACTGACGCTGGGTTAATGAAGCAACTTTTGTTAGTTGTTCAAAGAAAAAAATCATTGTCTCCTCATTCCCTGTTATTATCAGAGCCTGTTGATCACAGAAGTGGAAGCCCTTTTGGTCCTCTGAGTCACAGCAGAAAGCCAAAACACAGGCATGAGTTGATTGAAAGTCTGAGATATGAACTTGGGACAAGCTTCTACACAAAGGTATAGTTTTAGAAACAGTGACAGACTGTCTAGAGCTGAAAAGAACAGTTGTCACATATGACAACCCCAACACAAGTTCCTGACACCTCACCTATGAGCTTACTCATAAAACCAGGGAACATCAAGAAAAGTTTCTGAAATTGTCTCTAGACAACAAAATTACTTCAAATTTTCCCCAGACAACAAAAAGACTTCAATTAATCTTTACTCTGATAGACTGTTTCAGGGCATATTTGTAAATGGCCTAGGGAACTATAATTAAGCAGTTAACTTGATGAACAGCTGCACCTTTTTGAAAGCAGTCATTAAAAGTAAGGACAGAGTTACCTGCCTCATTGTTTAACAAGATCTATTAGAATAAAAACATGAAACAGAAACCCTGGAGGAGAAATCATTCTTCATAAAATATTAGATGGTTACATTTGGTTTCCCCACAGAGTTTCATTCTAGGCTCCAAATTTCTTTGGGAAAAAGGCAGCATCTCATTACTGCTCTTGCTCTTTTCAAAGAATGATGCCTGTGATTTAGCTAAAGAGAAGACATTTCAAGGAAGTGGATGACCTCTAAATCCTTCTTGGATATAAAAATTCAGAAAAGATATATATGGGTTGCAGCTTGTTGCAATTCTCAAGTAAAGCAATATTACCTAAAGTATTAAGATGTCACACAGTCACAGTAGAGGTGTGTTATTCATAAAATATTTTATCTTGAGTGTTTTTCTAATGTTAATTTATAATGACTTGAAATTTTATTTATTTATAAGAACTATACATGCATTAGCACATAAATTTTTCATGCTGTCAGGGTTCAACAAAAAAACCCCAATCTAGGATGCTTCTGTTTTGAAAAAAGTTGGCTGGAATAAACACAGACATATTTAGCTTCTTTAAAGCCAATTGTTTTATCAAGCTGCTACAGAACAGATTAAAGAAAAGTATCTGAAGGTATAGCTCATCTTTATTAAGTATCATGAAGAATTCTATTTATTTTTTGCATGGCCTTGGTTAGGGGTTAATGAGAAGACTACTCACACTTGTGATGGTGCCAGGATGTTCCTACAGGCACATCATTATAACTTTTTTTAAATCTCAGTTTCCTTTGTATAACAGAGCCAACTTTAGTGGCATACAAAGTCTCTTCTCAAACACAAAAAGAAATTAATTCACTAAAAGAAAAATAATAAGAGGTCAATTTTCTCACTAATGGGACAATTAGTGCTTGGTCTACTCCCAAAGTAGCAATGGAAAGATTTAAGATTATTTGAACCAAACTGAAGACATAAGGAGTAGAGAAGGCCTGGCCTGGCTACACATTGCAGATTTGTTTCAGTTTATTGTGTCATTAATCTGAGGGGGAAGAACTGTATTTTAGCTTTGGACAGGGCTGGTTTAAGGTCTCATTTATGCCCCACTGCACTTTACTCAAACCAAAGCATTTGGATTAAACACTTGAGTATTTACCACTGCCACAGCACCAATAAAAAAAAAAAGTATTCTTCTAGAACTGAGAAAACCAGTTTTCCCAGAGAAGTTTTGGAGTTTCCCTCACTGGAGATACTCCAGAAGCTTTTGGATGCAATTCTGTGCAACGTGCTCTGGGATGACCCTGCTTGAGCAGAGAGGGGGGACCAGATGACCCTGCTGTTTTCCCTTCCAACCTGACCCTGAGCGTTTCCATGACTTGGCTTTGGAAGACTGTGAGTGACATTTTACAACCCAAAAGTCAACGTTCCCAAAGTTCACATACCCCAAATGACTTCCCAGATGATTAAGGTATCCAGCATTTCCAAAAAGCCAAGCTCCACGAGCTACCTGTCCTTTCATAAGGTGAGCAAGTAACAATCAAAATAGATACCCCTTAATGGCAAGAGTTAATTCCTGCATAAATGGGCACATAGGAGTTACAAAAAAAACTTAAGATGGGGAAATTTGGCTTAATTATTGCTACTTTCACCAAGCTGTATGTCCACAAACATTGAACAATGTGCCTCAGTTTCTCTCCTATATCACAAAGTTTATATAATGCAACTGCCAATTGCTTAGAGATGAGGTAGCAAGGACATGTCATTTAAAAAACCATGAGTGTATTGATGCTTGTAACTGAGCCCTGAGAAAGAGGAGGCAGACAAAAACAATTTGGCACTTGGCCCTGCAATTCCAGTGCCTCTGCGGCAGTTTGGAATAACTGAGGAGCTGCAGCAGATGAAGCTGCATTCTGTACTTTCTTCACATTGCAGCTTTTAGGGGAAACAGCAAAAAATATCCTTTAAGCTCTAACCTTGTGTGAGCATGAAAGGTTAAACAGGCAAAAATCAGGCCACATAATGAGAAGCTGAACGAAGGGAAAAGAAACCTTCCTGGCCAAAGTGTTTTTTGCTTCTGGAGCAGATAACCAGTCAAAGATCACACAATCTGTCCTCAGAAGATAAAGTTTCTGGGGCCTGCTCAATGCAAAGGCTTCTGCTTGTTCAGCACAGTATTTTTTTTGTATTTGTTTCCCTTAGACCTTGGTGATCTTTCCTGCATTCAATTGCTTGGCTCTATTTCTCATCATGCTGTGTGTTACAATAGCAACTATTCAGGACTTGGAGGTGCTGAAACTCCTTATCTTGAATTTTAAGGACAGATTATGTTAACCTCACACTCAGTGAATGGTATTTTATACAAAGTGTATGCACCACCAAAATCCCTGAGAACACCACTGCTACAGAATACAGCACAACAGGAACAGAGATATCACAAAGGATCAAAATGTTTTCTTGGCACTTCATACTGCCTGATAAATACACTAACATAGTACAAAATTTAATTGATACTGGAAGTCTTTGCCATTTATTACCTAAGGAAATTCACATAATAAAATCCATACCTGCACCGGAAGAATAAGGCAAGCTGCGTTTGTAGAAGTTTGCTTGAATTAATTCTAACAATATTTTTCTCTGCCTGGATTGAAAGCTTTTGCAATATTCTGATCAAACCCAAAGGGGTTGCTCTGGAATAGATTCAGATGCCAAACCACAGGGATTACTTTGGCTCTAGAGAACCAAGTCTTCTAAATTTCCGTTGTTGGCAAGAGTTACAAAAAGTAAATCAACCTCTAAGAGGAAAAAGTAAATATGATGTCATTTCTAAGAAAATAAAATTGCAGGAAATCATCTGTCATATATCAGAAAAGTGAGGATGAGCTGAGTGAGCATCCATGGGCACAGAGAGACTCACAAACCTGTCCATTTCACAGATGGGGCTGGGTTGGACACTGCCAGCCCTGACAAGGTCAGGCTGGCAGCCATCCCTGTAACAATGGGACCACAGTCCAGCCAAGCGTACCATGAACAAGCTGCCAAACAAAACTCACATTCTGACCTACAAATTGTGCCCATCAGTGGTTTGCAGGTGAAAAACAGAACCATAGAAATTTTTCAGTGAAGTTCACTTGCTCAGGCTTTATTGAAGTCTGTCTACAAATTGTTTCTTCATCACTCAACACCAAATCTCAGGCTACCGTAGCTTATTAGGCTTAAGATGAATTTCTAAAGGGTGTACAGGTGCAGTGCACCTTACTGCCCCTGAAATCCCACCAGCTCCCTCATAGATGTTCTTCTGAATGCCAACAGCAACCATGGTCCTCACCAACCCCATACAACAAACAAAACAAAGGCTTCAGCTGAACAGAGGGAGCCAGGAGTGCCCCAGGATTCCTGGCACCCACAACAGTGACAGGAGAGCTCCGTAGGCTACCTTTTAACTATAACAATCTATGCAGGTATGTATTTTGTCTCACTCCACTGTTTCTGGTTTCCAGCTCCAAAAAGCATCTTATTGCATGTACGCAAGAACTTTTTTTTTCCACATCACTGAATCTCATGGAGATAGCATTGAATGTACTTATCTCCAGAGATGAACTTTTTTATTCAATCCTTATTAAGGAGGTTAATGTCAGCATTCCTTATAATAATTTGAAAAAAGTTATTTTATTCAAACATTGTGCTGGGATTAGCTTTATCACTTACACTTTTCAGTATAGTCTGAGTAGGATTGTATGTAACTACACAATCACAAATTTTCTATTTCTCCAGAAGTATCATCTGTTCAATACCTTATTTCATGGTTTTACATATGTCATTAATTGAATCACTTTTTATTTCTTTGTGTGACATCAGTAATGCTGAGAGGTAAGTAAAACTAGGAGACTGAAAGGAAGTACAAAAAGACACAACCTGACTTCATTTTAATCAGTCTGTCTAAAATCAGCACAAATATGGTATCATTCAGAGGTGTCAACTGTAAGAACTTCTCTAAATGCAAACAAGGTGTCTACATGGCACAGCACATTGCCATTTCCAGCACTTCCTACAGGCCTTGTGTTATGTCAGCTCAGGTACCAGGTGCAGCATGGCTAAATTAGCTAAAAAAGTTGCAATAAGTAGTCTGGGGGAAATTCCATGCTAACAGAGCTGAAAGTACACAGCAGTGTGAAACTAGTTCAAATGCACCAGAAAGAAGTGGTAGGAGGTGAAAACAACAATACAGCAAAGCAGAAAGAACCCACCAACACAAGCTACACAAAGCAATCCTACAGCCACATCAACCCAGAGCCAGATCTTCTGACTCCCCTGGCTTGCCCTAGATATCACTCCCATAACATATGGCGAAATTCTGCAAGACTACCAGTGAGTTATAAAAATTACGATGCTTGAAGTTAATGTATTTCTGCACTTTGCCAAAGGGGCTTTGTGCAAGTACCTTCTGTTGAACAGCACAAGAGATCGTAACACTCTTCACAGCTCCCGATTACCATTAAAGTCATTCCACAGATGTCTCTTTCAGATGAAAAAGTGCTTTCTCAAATGCTGCTCTCTTTCCCTTTCCAAAACACGAGAGGTTTTGGCTTGCAGGATTAGCAAGGCCTCTTCCAAACGCTTGGATCGACAGTAAACCCCTCCTGGACCTGCCCCCTCTCACTCCTTACTGGTGGTGTCTGGGAGCTTTCCAGTGGACACAACCCTTTTCTAAGGCATCTGCTCACAAGACAGAAGGTTATTCTGTTCCCACTGCAAACATTATTCATCACCTGTCACAAAAGGCCAACAATATCTGGTGCTGTGTAAACATAAGATACTTCCCTGAACAGAGAACGTAGACTCACTGGCTCTTTATGGATAAATAGATTTACTGAATATAGATGATACCCTAAAGTAAGCAAGCATTAATATAGTGAAATAAGGGCAAAACAATACCAAGCAATGGACTGTACAGTTTTTACCTATCATAAACAAGAAATGAAGGCCTTTGATATATAAGAAACACTCCTGTAGACTAGAATCCATTTAAAATGGATTTTGTTTAGAGTCACTTTCAACTCCTACTGCTTTCTAACAAGCCTCAGGACTTCATTTTTAAACAAGGAACCCTTTGTATTCTGTCACACATTCACAGTAGTAAAAGCCAGATGTGAACTGCAGATCCTCATTAAAAGCACCGTTGCAAAGAGGTGATGGAAGCTTAGAGGACTTATTGACCAAGCAGGGAGGTCTGAGATTCCAGTAACAGTACAAGAATACACTTTCAGAGAATAAAGCTGTTTAATGTGAAATAGCCTTTGAACTTTCAAATATGTATAGTGCTGAGAGAACCAATGTTTGTAACATAGTGGTGAGAAACAAAGATAACCAGCAATTGCTAGGTTTACTTTAATCTACAAAGGCTGAAAATAACTATGGTTCCTAGTCAAATAAATCCTGTGTTCCCAATACCAGTTCCAAAGTTAAATGGCTTTACCCAGATTACAGCTAATACCTCACCATGCTAAAAATAACCCGAATTTTCCCAAATTGCCTTATTGGAAGCCCGAAGTGGCACCTCTCTGCTTGGAAGGGCTTCCACCAGGGACAGCATGATTGAGACATGTTGGGATCCAGTAACTTGGAAGGCCATTTTGGGACAGATGGAAGGATCCAAAGCTGATGTTTCATCTGTTGTTTCTTTTTTCCTAAGAATCATGCTTACAAGGAATATAAAATAAAAGGTGGACCAAGTGGAGTTAAGGCTTTAAATATATTTGGGATTTGTATTGTGACCATTATGCATATTGCTGGTAGGGCACTTTCGTTGGTAACTAGAAGGATGTGGACACTTTCCAGGCCAAACACTAAAAAAACTCAAGCCAACACTTAGAAAATACACAGACAAAATTAACATTGTACATTCAGTATCAGACTAGGTAAGGCTTCAAGTTTTGTACCTTTGAACAGTCAAGGTATTTCAGCAAAATAGTCTGCTCTGCTCCTACAAGATACATGAAAGTTCTTATACTTGTGTTTTACTTAAATATTTCATTTTCAGTAAAGTCACATCTCCCACTTTCTCGTTATCTGAGACATAAAAAAGACATTGCACCAGAGAGCAATTGGACAGATTTAACAACTCAAACTCATCTCCTTTTTTAGGAAGAATATAAGTGAATTTAATCCAGAAAAACTCTATCATTAATATGTGCTTACAGGCATTTCCGTGAGCTTTCAAGTTTGCAGAACAACGTGAGCTATCATATCAAAACCTTAAGCACCAGACAAGGAAAAAGTGAGTTGCAAAGTCTACGATCAACCATTAAGATAAGGTGAGAAAAAGGTTTCATTTTCACATATGTAAGTTCATTTTTCTTCAAATAATAAGTACTAACTTTACCAGCCTCCTCAGCACCACTCTGTGACTGTCCTTGTATTAGTTATGCTAACCATGCTTAAAAGAGAGATGAAGTCCAATTCTGCTCTTTGTGACAAACAGAAAAAAGTTATCAGTGATGAAATGTTTCCATCTGGTAAACAAAGTGCCAGAAAAATATCAGAACCACTGTCAGCAGCAGCAGCAAGGCAGAGATTTCCATTCAACCTTTAACTTTGCTCCAGCTATCTGAAGTACTTAACATTTTCTTTCACTTCAGAGGAGGCTGCTTGAAAGGGAAAATAATTCAGCATTGTCTATGCAGAGAAAGAACAAAACTGTATCTTAATCTAGCAAAGAATTTTTTTTTATTAAAATGATTGTTTCCTAAGCTTCATATACAAAAACTGTCCTGAAAGTACCACTATCAGAAGTGACACAGAAAAGAAATTATAGGGATTTAAGTAGTGATTCAAATCCGAGAAAGATAGGACATACACAAATTTTAAAATAAAAATCCTTGCTTTTTTTTGCAAGCTGTTATCTAGATCATCTTTTTTAAACAAAAAAAAGCAGTTTACTGGCAGCTATGTATCAGACACTGCATCATTATTGTTGTTTGTTATCTACAGCTTGCACAGGCAAAGTATATTAATAAATATCCCCCTTCTCTACAGTAGGTTACATCTTCCCCTTTGCAAGTGTTTGCATAATATTGCTATAGCTGGATTGAAAATCCTGCACAATGAAGAGATTCTTGACCCAAATGGCTGGACAAATTCCTCCCCTGAGACTTCCCCCACAACACAGACTAATTCTGAAGCACCTGATAAAACAGAGAAGCATCCTTGGGTATGAAGAACAAGGGCTGCTGACAGAGACAAATTTCCTACAGATAGCACATGAAAGGGAACTCCTTGTGCAGGGTGGATGATCACAGGGCAGAATAACAAAAGACTGAGCTACTTATTTCACCTGAGCCAGAAAAAAAGTACATTTGCTCCTGAATAAATGCAGTGTTAGACACGCAATCAACGCTTGTAATTAGCTACTAATTATAGCAGCTAGGAACCAGTCATGGCATAGTCACTCAACAACTGAGATCATAATTTCAAACAAAAGTTCCTGTAGGAAAAATACTTCTGAAAAAAAAGAGAGTATTGGCACTTTCTAGCATCAAGCAACAGCAATTAAAAGCAATTACAAACAGAGGATTTGCTGTTCTATATAATCATATTCACTCAAATCTGTCTGCTGGCAGTACAAGGGGAGGGTCAGGCAGGAGACAAACACACAGATAGCTGCACAGGTCAACTCAATCTATTTGAAAGTCTCCGTGGACTTCCAAAATAAAGAATCTTTATGGAGGGGGAATGTGTCAGCCAGACAGGTCTGAAGCTAAACACATTTTAGCTTTAGAAAAGAAGATACAAAAAGTTAAATGATGATGAACAAAAGATTAATAATTCTAGTCATTGCCAGGCATTTGATGAATTTTCTCTAACTGACAAGGTGGGAAAAATAAAGATCAAAAAAATTGTTAGCAACAATAAAATATTAAAAGGAGAAATAAAATGTGAGGACAGACTCTGCTGTAGGTTACAAAAGGGGGCAAACACCTGGAAGTAAAGAAAACTCTAGATTAAGATCCATCCAGTCCCCAGGGTAGCTTTTCCAAAATTAATTGCTTGAGATTTTTTTTTTAGCAACTTCATCTGCATTTTTCTAATTCTCAAATGATTTTGCTCAAAACAAGAGCTAGTCTACTGCTTGCTCTCACCTAGATTTAAAATTCTAAATCTGCTCTTCCACATAAACTGAAACTCTAGATATTCCAATTATTTCCTCAGACTCCTTATATACATACTTTTGAATGGACAACCTAATTAACAAATTGTTTTGATATTTTAATGAGATCTCCAACTCCTTTGAGGATTAACTGCAGTGGAGAGAACAGGGTTGCCATGTTTTCTGTCTGGGTATTATACAGAGTGAAAAAAAGCTACTTGTACAACTTTGTATATGGGATACCAGATATCCCATCACCATCTTGTGAGATGACCTGCTAAGTGTTGCAGTTTCCCTTGTTCATATCTATACACATTGGTGAAACCCCCAGTTTGGGTAAGTGGTATTTGCAGCCAGATCTCACCACTCTTCATTCTACTGGTTCCTTCTTCTCTGCAACATTAAGCATTTTTTTTTCCTTGCCTTTTCTTACTTCCGAGGTCCCCAACAGTTCTGTTCCATCAATCAAGATGTCAGACTTCATTACCCATATGATAAAAATAAAAGCAAACAGCTCTCCTTGCATATTGTCTCACATTGTCTCTCACCTTGTGGGACCAGGCAGGGACACAACTCTCTCTGAACAAAGCTACATCATTGCCCACCTTCAAAAATCTCAGTAACAACTTAGTTACAAAGAAACTCAACAATCATGTCACGGGTATGACAAAACCACAACCCAAACCAACAAATGGTTTTAATCCTCATTGGTTTTCTACCTCCCTGTCTACTGTCTTTTACATGTAAGGTGTTATTCTGAGCAGTGATAAGCAAAACCCCTTTGTATTTTTACCATTCTGAGGACCTCATTCATAACTGAGCTCCACAGTAATGATGTTTAAGTAAAATACTGGGAAAAAAACAAACAAACAAAAAAAAACAAACAAAAAAAGATAAATATTTCTTATCCCTACAAGTTAAACAAGAAGTAAATCTACTAAATTGCATCTTTCTCCTTTTGGCCCCCACCCAGTCTTTGTGAGTTGGCCATTCTGTATGTTGACATATCAAGTATTTTCCAGTGAACTATCTCAACCCCTTTCAATATCACACTGAGAGACAATGCACTTGCTTATGCTAAAATGGTTCTATTACAGTTACCAATATTTTCTAGTCTTCTACCATTACTAACTGTGGAGTACAGAATATGCTGGGCAGGCAGTGTGCATTCATCTTGCTGCCAGAAAGAGTAAGAATTTCTCATTGGAAGCATCTGGTAAAAACACACGAGAGACCTTGAAATCATGACTGATGTTCTTACTGTTTGCAAAAAAAATGAGTAAAAATACACTCTAATTTGATTTCCCAGACCCTATTTGTCCAATAGGAACCATCTGCTTGTATTCATTGACTCCTATCCACACTGATCCAAAGTTCACGAATCCAGCAGCAATCATCTATTCTTTGTCTGCAATGCCTTTGCATTAATCTAAAGCAGAAGATGAAATAAAGGATGTTAAAATGAGCTTTAACAATCTATAAAATCCTTCCATTACACAGTTTATAGCAAATGATTATCACCATACTCTGGATTCCCATAATGAGTTACTTTCTTAATAACCTCCTGAGGGCATCATAGAACAGAGTCAATGGCTGAAAATTATAGGGCAAACAAGAGACAGTTCCACGTTGGTGTTTTATATTCAACAGCAACAGAGATGCAAGTGGAGTGACTTGGGCTCTGCATCCCAAGATGATCTCAGTAACTTGAGTTTGAGAGAAGAATTTAGCAGAGTTCTTCTCAACTTCACTCAGCAATGCTTGTGTATTTTTGTCCTCTCAAAGGATATATCTGAGACATTCAAATACCAGCAGACAGAGCTGGTGCAGAGCAACAGATTTTCACAAAGAGGAGGATTTGTAAAAACCCTGTGTTCTGGACAGCACATCATTACTCACCAGGGACAACTGTAATGGAAACAAGGACTACGTGAATCATCCGAGCTGCTCTCTAAGAACACACTGGACCATTCTACACAGGCCATAATAATAACATTTGTTATTCCACAATGGACTTTTAGATTAACTGTCTTATCTGGTTTTATGATGCTGTGCTCTGTGCATTTCAACACAGCAGTGCTACAAGAGGTAAATCACTTTGCCAGCTCTCCACCATGAAAGCCAGAGTATATCTTTAAGGAAATAAATATTGATCAAACCTCTGTCATAATTACAGACTCTTCCAAACATTCCATTTGCACCAAGGAAATTTTGCCATTATTGGAGAAGACTGTGTACATGCAGCGAGATCTACTATCTCTGAAATTAAATTGGAAGAATAATTTCAACTGAAAGTCATGTTAGGATGAACATCGGCCAATATTTATTACAGTCCTACATCAGGTCCTTCCATAAATGATAACCAGTGAACAGATGTAGCATTATCAAAGCAAAGCACAAACAGGAAGATTCGGCAATATGCATAAATTCTTTGAGCATTTAGCTTAATGATATTTATTCTTCCTAAAGTTTTGGGAAACTTAGAGATGGATTGCAACATATAAAATCTAGAAAACTGCTGCCTACATGTCCACTTTTTTTTTAAGAATTGCAGTGACAAAGATACAACGTTTGACAAAACCGTAATATATCTATATTGTGCACAAGGTTAGCAGAGTTTCTAAACTTCTTTCTGTGACTACCCTTTCTTATTCTTGTTAGCTATGTAACAGTTGTAAAACACCTCATTACAAGATGAGCTCGTTTTTATTTCAGAAACTGAGAACAGACAAATTAACTGACAATCCCAAGAACAAATTGGTAGTAAGAAACGGGATCAAAATCTGCTTTTTATAATCCCATGAAATACATATCTCAAAAAAGCATCATTAATGAGTTCTCAGAAGTAACCTTTGAAAATTCATCCTAAGAGGTGAGCAACAGAAAAAACTAAAAATAAGTGGGCATAAAACCTGCAAGATCTTCAGCTATTTTTGAATCTCTGGATACAAGAGAAGGGGAAAAACAACATAGGAAAAGAAAACATTACAAGAACAGTTCAACAGATAAATGTTTTAATGTCTTAAAGGAGATAATAATTTTTTAAATGTTAGAAATAATTACTTGTCTAAGCAAGGTACTCGATGGGCAAATTTTAAAGCCATCAGGGTTATTTCTAATACAGCCTATTGGCTCAATTCTGATTCAAAAAGAAATGTATTTTACTCAGAAAATAAATTGTAGACACGATACTTTCTTTGAAATCTGGTACAAGCCTCCATTCTGCTGCAAGAAACGCTTAGGGGGAGAAGCTGTGTTTCAAATTTATTAATGATTCCTCAAGTTGTTATAGAAACGCAATTGCAGCAAGGCAATGTCTGGAGACACGAGCCCCTTTCATGTTCACTTTCAGAGGAGCTGGTTGCTGAGGTTACCTAACAATGGAGGAGCTTGTACATCCAATTCCCCCTTTACAAAAGCACGTCGAAGCCAGGGCTTTCCACACAACAATGCTGGCTAAAGCAACCACTGGGCTTTATTTACAGAGTACAAATTTAGAAAACACTGCTATCTGCTTTCTTCAAATACCTGTTGGCCATTGTATCCAGAATCAGTTTTTCAAAGAAGACATCAAAAAGCTTTCACTGGAGAAGCAAAACACTATAGTTGTAAAACAGGCTTCAACTCTAGCAACTACTTCAGAACTTAAAGCATGTGCTAAATTCATTTTTAATTAGGACAATCGAGTGCTCAGTGAGACATTTAGAGTGAGATCTTCCAGACTTACTTACGCTATAATACCTTCACTCGGGACTGTAGCTCCTTTCAGTAACAACTCCAGGGATGAACAGATAACCTAAGAATATTTTTTCAGACTCGTCAAGCATGTTCTACTTGCTGTTAGCATCAAAAACTATTGAGTTATTTATGCTCTTCAAAAGGCACAAGAATTAGTGAGGAAAGTTGAACATTTAGGGCTATGAAGATGGTCCTTTAGGGGAAGCTGTGTGAGGAGCAGCTGAGGACACTTGGAGTGTTCAGCTGGAGAAGAGGAGACCGAGGAGAGACCTCATTGCAGTGACAAGTTCCTCGAGAGGGGCAGAGGAGGGGCAGGCACTGATCTCTGCTCTATGGAAACCAGGGCCAGGAGCCCAGGGAATGGCCTGGAGTTGTGTCAGGGCAGGATTAGGTTGGATCTCAGGAAAGCATTCTTCCCCAGAGGGCACTGAACAGGCTCCCCAGGGATTTGGGCACAGCACCAAGGCTGCCAGAGCATGGAGAGAATTTGGACAACACTGAGGCATGTGGTGGGACTTCATTGGGGTGTCCTGTGTAGGACCAGGAGGCTTCAAATGATCCTTGTGGGTCCTCCAAGTTGGTCATTCAAAAGAAATAAAGTTTGTTGTTGTTACTGCAAATTTCATTTGAACATGATGCAAGTGATCAAAAATCAAGCAAGGAGAGAGGAGAAGGCAAAGGGGAAAAAAGGGGAAAGGTTTGTTTGCATAATTAAAAACAGATTTCAAAAGGAAAACTCAGTTTCGTTAGAGACTCAATGAGTGCTTTTCTTTTAATTTTAAGGAAGCCATGACTTCACCTCCAGACAATTACAAAGTACAACCAGCTACTACATCTTTTTATTTTCAAACAAAAAGAGAAATAGTAAAATGAAAAACCTTGGAGTGTGGCAGATCCCAGAACAGCAGTCAAATACAAATGAGGAGATAAATGATGAAGTGTGTTAAAGCAATTCTTCAATGGGTTGGAACAAAACAAAAGTTTACAATCTCACTCCACATCCTCAACATAACTTTTGTGTAACTGGAATCACGGCTGGGTATGGATAGTGTCTCATCCTAGTGACTAAACAGCCTCAATGGATTTGATAAGTAACTCCTCTAACATGTGTGTTTGCTGTACACACATCTGTGTGTGTGTGAAAGGGACAATATTTAAATAGTGTCAAAACAAAGCACTTCTTTCAGAATTTGTCATTTTTTAAGCTCTTGCTATGAGATCTCTAACTAGTACTCTTGATGAAAAATAAAGCTGCAACTGCACTGTCTTTTTTCACTTTGGCCTCTTCGCAATTTAAGTCTTGATTACCTGTGTTCTGCATGGGATAGTTTCAGAGATGGGATTTGTGTCAGACTTTAACAGGACTACAAAGGGTTTCTGCACCTTCTTGGCCTTTGTATTAAGCAAGCACAGACAGTAGGGCTATGCTGCCATAGTCAGTTTGCATCCAACACCCTCTCAGACACATTCAGAAACACTTTCTTGTTGGTATAGCTTGCACATACTGGTCTCAGCACAAAAGCACTGGAAGAACACTGTGTACCCAGGCAATCAAAGGAATTGGTCTTATTTACCATTCATTTATCCCAAGAGCTCAGTGCTGTATAGAATGAAAGACTGAATTTTAATATTAAGAATACACTCAATAGAAGAGGTTTTTGGTAATTTGGTTTCACGAAGAATATTAGTCTTTTCTTTGTCAGCCTAATTTCTACAGACTTTTTCCTCAGCATTTGTCCAGTCCTTAGCACAAGCCTCCTGCCACATGTCACAGTGCCTAAAAACTCCAGTTCAACACTAAGGAATGTAATTCTCTATTCAGAGCTTTGAAAGATTATAAGAAAATGCTATTTTTTAAAGAAGTGGCAGAAAGAGCTCCCAATAATTCCTAAATCATGAGTTGTGTATAATCTCTCTGTATCTATCACTTATATGATTGAATCAGTAATGGCACATCTCTAGTACTGTCAGGCTTCACTTAATGAAGACATTAAAAAATTAAATGCTTTATTTTCATTATGCTGTTTTGCCTCTTCTGGCCAAACAGAGTCTGAAATCTGGATCTGTTTCATAAATAATTTCCACTTGTAAGCACCTGAATCATCAACTAGAAAAGAAATTCATCACAAGCCCTTCCCACCTATTGTGACATTCTCCAATCCTCTAATGAAAAGATCTCAGGCTGCAAGAACAGCTTGTTATTTCCTTTAATGGTTGTAGTTCAATAAAGCTGATATAACGCAGGAAGGCTATAAAAGAAGATATCCCCTGGATAAGATCCACAGATATTTCAGCTTAGTCCAATAAGAAAAAATTGGTTTCACTCTTACATAATAAAATTGATGATGAACCTGTCCCAAAAATAATTCCTTACTAGAGTGTTCCAGAGCTGGACAGCATGCCCTTAACAATTACAGTCTTATCCCCACAGATGACTAATGATCTGATAGTCCAGTGTGTCTTGCTGAACTTTATTTAAACTAATCACAGCTATACAATTGCTCTGGAGATCTCATGGAATTTTTCCCATTCTGTGTTCAGACTCTTATCAATAGGTTTGAACCAGTACAGAGGCTTTCAGAGCCTTTTGTTGCCTTCTGCTCCAGTCAGATTTTGGGAATACAGGTCTGCCACAGCATTAGGAAAGATAGTACTGGAGCTGTTCAACCAGAAAGCTAAGCCAGGGGGAGGTATCACATCTACAGGCAATATTGAGGCCTAAATTAGCTGGGGACCACAACACACGGGCTACATATTTCACACAGCATCATCACAGGAGGACTAAAAGCTCCTCCTCTTAAGAAAATTTCTGCCACAAGACCTTTTGCAAACTAGTTTTCAACCTCTACAGTTTCAATTACATAAAGTGACTTCAGGTTGGGGCTAGTAAAGCTGCTCCTGATTTACAATGATGGAAATAGAGGAAAATTTAGCAGGAGAGTTCACTGAAAGTTAATTGGCTGAACTTACAGACAGAGAGACTTTCTGCATTAGACTATTGGAGAAAATATAGAATTAAGAACAAAATGATCCTCTGAACTATTAAGCACAGCTTAGTCTACAGGACAACAGAAGGGGAGACAGCAGCAAGTGCTCAGCTCCAGCACCGGCTGAGTCAATTCCCACAATGTTCATCCCCCAACCTAAATGCAAAACTGACTGCCAGAGGACAGAGATTAATGTATATTTTATAGATGCTCCCCTGCTGCATTCTTCCTCCATTCTTCCAACGTTTTATTTTCTTTTACAGTCACCACTGGAAGAACTTTAAGGTTTCCATGACTGCTGGTGAGCCTGAGGAAGAGAGGAAGGTCTGCAGGACAGAGGGGTGAACATCTCAAATATGGAACTACATTATGGAAAGAAAGCCACAAACCTGACAAGGAGTTCCAGATGTCACAGCAAACTTAGTCTTTGCATTATGGTGCAGTATTTACAATAAAGTGACAGCAGTGGAGCAGAAGGACAACAGAGGCAGACCCTTTAAGCATTAACTTTTTGTGTACCTCCTCTTGTAATCCAGGACAGCCTAAAAATCACACCTATCCTGCTGCCATTTCCAGTGCTGGATCCTGGAAAACTGGATAAAATTATACTCTAAAAATTTCACACAGCACATTGAGGATAAGTGTTTGAAATTCCCACTAAAGTGAAACAGATGTTGGAATGCAGCAATGGAACTAGAGTTGCATCACAGTATAGAAACTATGTTGAAAAATTATTTACAAGTGTTTGGAAGACACTATTCTTCTAGAATTAGGCCAACTTATAAGCTGAACATTTTAACATTAATATAGAACAGAGCTGAAGGCTCAACTCTCATTTCTATCAACTGTAACACACATTTCTCCTGAAAACGGGTGATGAGAGAAGATATGTTTTCTTTCAGTGCCAGACATACACATGGATCTGACACTGAAGAAAGTGTTTCAAAATATTCCCCAGTGGCTGCAGCTATGATCCAGAAACTGATCCTTTAAGAGCATTTAGTCAAAACACTGGTACTTTGCAAATAAATCAAATGAAAGTGGCCACAGCATTAGATAAGACATTGGATAATTTTGCTTAGGACTGTATTTACTAGTGTTGAGAAGAGCCTACTCCACTCTTACTATGATTTCTTTGACTTTTAATAGGACTGGAGTTTAGAAGGAGGATGGATTTTTCTATTTTTTCTTTTTAAAAAGTGATGCTGTAATTCCAATCCTGGTAACCTTGGAAACAGCCTCTCTCCTCAAATATGTGTGTGTCAATTAAAGTAATTGGGACACTCCAGCTAATGGTGACTAGATTTCAATATCCAGGCTAGTGCAGAAGCATAAGTCCTAAAGGATTCTCAGCTGACAAACAGATCTTCTGAAAAAAAGCCTGTATTGGTAAGGTCCTGCTCTTTCTGTAGGCATTTGTCAGGAAGTTAGCTGGGAAGAGGCTACCTTTAAAGAATTTCATTGTATGTATTCAAAATACACAGGGAATATTTAGTAATAGTGAACTTGGAGATTATTTGTATATGTATATAAACAAGCTCCTTAAGCAAAGCAGAGAAATGCCATTTAATTACCTTTAACATTCACTAAAAACCTACAGATTTACAGAATTAACCTTTTCTCTTACCCTTGGATAATATGTACATACACATGCACACAAACACCTCAAAATTATATATTCATTTAAGAGACAGCCTCTATACATGGCAGACTCATGAACAAACAATATTGACTTTACTAAGTGTCTTAGTTTATCTTAAAAATTTACATAAGTCTTTCAGAATTCCCACCTTGTAACACAGGTGGCTTGGAAAAAGAATATTGAGAAACTGTTAGGAATTTATCACAGCATCTAAACCCAGCTTGTTCTCTCTCTATTGAAACCACAAAGACTTATTTAAAAAAAAAATTCTCTAACTTATCTTGAAAGTCACACAGACACCAATCAATCACTCAGTTCAATGACATCCATCACAACTGCTCTGCAGATATGTACACTCTCCAAAAAAAGATTTTTGCTAAAGTATATCTCCAGATACACCCCAAAAGAAGCCATTAAAATAATAATTCTTCTAAAGGGGAGGTTCACTGCAAGAATACTGACACGTAGCATTGTTAATTAAAAGGTACAGACATTTAAAATATATTTGCTCATTTTTGCACAGTATTTTATCGTATGGCAGAAAGTTATTTTTAGTAGATGGTTTTGGTTGTTACGCAAGTGGTGGAGTGCCTGAACCACATTTAACATCTGCCCCCTCCATCCCTATCAAGAGCAGGGAAACAGAGGAGGAATTAAGTAGCTTTTGGGAAAAACAATGTAAATAATGATGGTTTGAAACTATTGTTATTGGGTGCTTCAGTCATCACACATAATACTAGCAAAGGGAATAAAATAAGAAAGCCCAAGTTCCAAAGAATCTTTTCCCATGTTAAAGATTTTCTTTAAGTCTTTTCTAAAGCTTAGATAATCCAGGCCTTCCAGGCTAGAAGACCAAAGCTGACCAGGAAATAGGGTGTTCAGACCCAGGCTGAGGCTACTAAGTGATGCTTTGATATTAATAGTGGAAAAGAGGAAAAAAAAGAAAAGCAGGCAGAAGAGTGCAGTAGCTGAGTCAGGACCAACACAAATCACTGCCAGCAAAGGCATAAAAGATTGCAAAAGTCACAGTCCAGAACTGTTGTTTCAGTCCCTGAGAGATTTAAAGTTATATAAATAAGAAATCTGTAATGTAATATGGAATAACTCGATCAACAAGATTTAAAGTGAGGTACACACAAGTCTGCAAAGGAATAGCTGCCAAACTGGACTTGGACAGCTCAACTCTAGAAGGCCATTTTTCAGTTTAAAGACCACAATAAGCAAAATCCCGAAACATTATGCCTGTAAAACAGCTTAAAATATGCTGTAATAGTCAGTAAAACCAGCAAAGATAATGCAAGTTTCAACTTGTTACTTGTTACCATTTGAATATGGAAAACACTGAAAACCCAGACAGGATGGTTTTCTGTAACAATTTACTCTTATAAAGTAAAAACTTGCAGTTTCACTCTTCAGATGGGTCCAATTCTCCTTCCACTGGAGGAAGCTGAGTGTGACATTCACATTAGCAGCAGCAGAATTAGACTATAAAGCTACAACTGCATATAAACAGCTGTCAGACAATCACGTTGCAGAATAAACATAAACCCAAAATTAATTCAGAGTAATTATTTATACAGGCTTAAGTGAGATCAGCATTGTGGATTGTTTAATTTGGTGAAGATAAAGATTATCTTTGTTTCATTACCTTCTTTTACATGCATAGATGCTGAATATTGTATCTTGCTTAAAAACATTTCATATTTTAGACTACTTTGTCTCAGAATGAAATTCAATAGAAATATTTAGGCTAACTTTGTATTTTATTTTACTAGTTTTACACTAGAATAAAAGTAGTTACATTCTTAGCAGAGGAGATTTTAATGCTGTAGTAAACTCATTCTTCTGACCATCTATGAGAAGAGGCCCACTACTGTGGATCATGCCAATCAGATATTCCAGACACATCAGCAAAATTAAAAACACCATAAAGGCTATTGAGAACTTTCCAAGAAAAACAAGCTTGTTTAGATTTTAGATCATTCAATAAAATAAGTATCTTACAGAAAACACAAGTTGAAATCCAGTTCTGATGAGACATGGAGGTGGCACGAGCAGCTCATGCAGGTGGCTGCTGGAGATCCCTGGTCTGCAACAACCCTAAGAGCCCATCTGGAGGGGTTATGGACCCAAAACCCACAGGGTTTTCCTTCAGTCACAGAACTGAGGCATTCTTGGGATGCTGCGCTGGCAATAGCCAAGCTGCAAGGCTTGCACAGAGCCAGGGACATCATTTGTGAGTGAATGTCTTGTCAGTTTATTGATTACTCTAATACAAGTCACAATAATCATTTCAGGTTTATTCAGCAGCTACCACAGCAGGTGTCATCTAAAGTTATACAAGTTCCCTACCAAAGCAAAATAAGGGAGACCCTCATGTCCATAAAAACACTTGAATTTTGTTGCTCTGTTCCAAATCAGAGCAAGATCAAGACAAAACATCTCTCTGATCTTGAAAACAATCTCAGAACAGAAATCTTACCACTCAGCCAGCCCTACACTATGGCACATCTCCTCTCATGCTATTTGCAAAAGCATCTGCAGCCTCAGCCTTCACTGTCTCTAATATTCAGTATTTTGTTCACTTCGAACTAAGTGCAGGATGATGAAAACTCATGAAACACAATGGTGCCAAAAGAAAATCTGCACCACCATTAATTGCTACATGAGTACATCAGATCTGTCACGAACAGTGACATGCCAGGCATAACAAGCATCTCTGAAGTCAAACTCCCCATTTCTCCCTGCCATGGAATAAAAGATGCTGATGACAGATGGGCAGAGCTAAACAAGCCAACCGGCCAAAATCCTGTAGCTGCATTTCACTGCCAAGACCAGAACCTCAGTTTGCAGCAGAAACCACTAACTTTCTGGCATCAGTCAGGAAAAAAAAAATCTATAAAAAAATTAATATTATAGATAATAAAAATAAAACAAGCATCCTCCCTCCTGGCTCCTATTCCTAATTTTCTCCTCTGGCTCCAGGACTATTCCCTCTGCCTACATAGTCTCAGATCCATGGAATTGCAGAACTGCCATTCCACATCTCTTCACACTTATCCAATGAAGTTAAAATACCTTTTCTCTCTTCTGACTATTTTTTATCTTCTCCACCTGAACTAGCCTGTACTTTTATTCTGCCATGCTCTCTGGGCACCACCTTGGAGTCACTGGACAAAAAGATTCAGTCCTCTCTTGTGTGTGTGAAGTCTCCCACCACTTGTAGTAGAAGGCAATAGTTTCTCATTTACTCTACGGTGACAGCACATCACTTGCCAAAATTATATTGAAGCTTCCAAACATGCTTAAGGTGAAGTCAGGAGGGATCCTGCCAGGGACAGACATCATATATAAGGTGGTATTTTAGCACTTTGCTCCTGCTCTCCCAAATTCTGCTGGGACAGTTCTTTTCAGGTTCACATGTTTTAACCAGAAGTTGCATTGTTTCACATTTAAACTTCCCAGCAATTTCAGTAGGAGCTGCAGAATCAAGAAGGTTCTCTATTTTAGTGAGGTTAATGGTACATCAAGTCTGCTGCTGCCTCACATCCCACCCTCGAAGTCAGCAGGGCTGAAAAGAGCCTAGTAAGGGTAATTTCAACCAAAGTCCTTTCAATATTTGCAATATTCATATTTTTCTACCTTTGAATTGTAACAGCTAGTCACAAAGTACTGTCATTTATACAAACTTGCGCTTTCAGCTTAAATCTCTTCAAGAAAATTAAGACAATGATTTACTTAACCATGAAAAAGAATGAGATCATTACAAGTACACTACAGTAAAAAATGGAAAGAGTTTTCAAACATTTTTTGATATTGGCAACTTGTGTAGACTTATTTCACTAGTCATTACTATCTGGTCAAAGTGAAAACAATCAATAATACATTTCTAGCAAAAGAAAAGCCTAACATGGCACAATATCGCATTGTGTGCATTAAATCAATAGCCCTCCTCAGTTTTAATGTAGTTGCTGCAATACTTTAAAGAGAATTTTGAAATGAGTGTTTTTTAAACCACAGAATCTTACTTCCTTCATTGTGAACAGAACAGGCTTCTAATGAGTGTTTCTCCATACAGATGAAATTCTTTACAAAGGCTTCAAAAATGCTTTCCAATTATTAAGGAAAAAACCACATTTATAGCATGCCCTTCATAGATGGCTAAGATGAGGAAAAGTCTGAGAGCTGCTTGCCCCAGACACAGAACAAGCCAAACAAGCCAAGGACAGATTCATGAAAGTAAGGTTTAATGTTCATTTTCTTTAGAAAAGCAAAAGAAACCTGATGTAAAGTTTAAACATGGCAAAAGACCCACCTCACCAAACCTTCAGAGGGTGTGAAAGCCAAAAGAAATGCAAACAGCTCCTGCTTGAATTGGGCAACAGCAGGGATGGGGAAGGTACTTCTAAAGGACACATCTGTGGTTCTGTTGGAAGGTACACCCAGAAGCTGTGGCTTCCTTCACAAGGACTGGTGATTCTTTGAGGCCTGGAGACCTACAGAATTCTCAGTCCTTTCAGTGAAACACATTTGTATTAATCCCAAAGAGATGAGTGGCGGGAATGGGACAATCCTTTAGAGTAGAAGAAAGATGGGAAGGAACAGGCCAGAGGACCCTGTGCCATTTAATATTTCCTTTGTGAACTACTGTTGCTGATACAGCAACACCTCCTTCCTGGCTTGGGAAGGAAGCTTCATACATGCTCTCCAGAATTTCTATACCAACTTTATTCATGCTCCAGTGCAATAAAACACAACACATGTTCCACAGGGGACTGCAACATGTCCTGACTCCTGTCTTAGGGACTATCAAATAAAGCCACCTACCACTGAGCCTCACAGCTTATGCTGACATTGTGCACGATTAAACACAGAAGAAAAGCAAGGAAAGACATTGCATTGGATGACAGACGACCCTGAATTGCTTTGGCAGCAAAGTGACTTGAGAAAGGTGCTGGATAAAGGAGGGCTACTTGGTCCCTCAACTGGGTTGACAACACAGCAGCACTGGAGCAACCTCCAGTCACTGTTCTCATACAATGAGGCCATATTTACTTACTTTTCCCCAGGATGGTGTCAAATATAAGATGTGAACCACGTTGATGTAGTGTCTGGGCAAGTATAACTACCCATTTTTTGTCCTCATGTCTCAGTGCAGCAAAGCTGTGTAAATCATCAACTAATTTAGCCTACAGACATTAGAGTCTGCAGGAAGAGATTGGCACATTTGTCAAGTTGTAAGTCATGCAGGCAAGAGTTCTTCACTATCACTAGTTAAAAATCTCACAGGTTCCCCTGTTAGCACTGAATAGGGTTAATAGTGACCACACAGAAAGCCTTTGAAATGGTGACAGTAATATGGGCCTCCCAACAGAGCAAAAAATATTACTTGTTTAAAAGTCAGGAAATTTGATATTTGAAGGGAACAAGCCCAATAAAATAAATCAGGTGATAGTTACTAAGTACCTGTGTCAGGATAAAGGGCAAACAAAACTCAAGGCATTATATGCAGTGAATTATACAGAGAGAATAAACTACACTGTGGGTCAGCCAGAGGTGTTTGGGCAAGGTAACCAGACTATAGCTTATACCATGATGAACTATTATTCAAGCATATTCAGCTTCTAATTCCCAAGTATTTTGAGTATATTTTCATATTTATAAATTAGAATGTGCTTCTCCTATAAATGCTGTCCACTTGATACATTGATATGTCTATTAAAAATAAAAGAAAGATAATGGCATTGAAATTGCATTCTTGAAAGCTTATGTAAATGAGCATTTATAAAGAGGACATGAGAGCAACATATCAGTTAATAAGAAAAACTTGCACTAAGAGAATAGCCCTGTTTCTAGAAGTTCTAGTTAACCAAGGCCATGTCAGAGCAGATTTAACCTTACACAGTTCCTCTCCCATGAGTTCTTCCCCAGTGCAACCTGTGCATATCCCTTTTCTAAATGTTTAGGTACATTTGAAACTAGACCAATATCGAAGTCTGCATATTTTGTAGTAGTTCAAGCTTTTTTCTTTGGATAGTCTTTCTTATTTATTTTTAAGACTAAAGCATGTGGAAACAAGCATTCCTGGGATGCAGTAACTGGATTCTGTGAAGTGCCCAGGAAGACTTCTACAACAGCAACATGCTTGCAGCATACCACTTTTTTTTTTTTTAAATAAAAAGACAGGACTCTCACATTACATATGCTTATCTCAAAATACACAAGGATTTGGGGAAAATGAGAGAAGAGTCAGGTACTGACCAAACCTCAGTTGGAACTGTTCTGGACAGATAACTATAATTTTCTGAGACTTTAGTGAGCTATTTACCCTTCATACCCTTGTCTAAATTGCTGGTTAACTTCATCCTTCACCCCCAAAAAGCTGCCCATAATCCATGATGGGACTGATGGCATTTCAGTTTTTAGAGGATTGGTCTATTTGCCATCCCATTTTCATACAGAATTAGATGAAACCAAAAGAAAATGTTTTCAGTGAAATTGAATTAGTCGCACAACCTAAAAATCCTGGAATATTTATTCACAGGTACAGTAGTTCATCAGCTCTAAAACTCTCAGCTTTATTATGTGCTTGTCAGAATGAATGATAATGCCAAGTGGTTGGCAGGATAATGAACAACTGCCAGGATAAATGGATCATCACAAAGCTCTCTGAAATACAAAGATGATGATGAGAACAACACTTGGAGCTACACCTACATTTTCTCTTTTTCCATTTTCCCCTATGTATTGTGTGATTTTCTTCTGTCTCAAGTTTACTTGGCTAGAACAAAGGTGGAACATGAAACAAATTGTGGCTAAATTCTCTAGAGATGTGAAGTACAACTCTGCTGCAATCAATGTATAATTACATAGTCATACCACACATGAATTTGCTCTCCATGCAAAGAATTCAGCAAACATTGTAATATATTCACTTATTTCACAGTTATTACATTTGCCCTCTGATCAACATCTCTTATCTCTGTTATCACATTCTCCCTCCTGTTGCCTCCCACACCATATAAAACTAAAGGAAGATTATTACAAGTGGAGATGCTTTATATGGTGTGTGAAAATAATTGCAAATTCAGTTCCCAGACCTATTCATACAGTACCACCTTCCAGTCAATGAAAGCAGATTTTTATCACAAAGTAAAGAAATTGAGAGAGAGGATTTAATTGAACTCTCAACTTCTTCTCTCAACTTTCTTTTTAACTGAACTCTCAACTTCAGCTTCAAAGAAGTTGGATCCAAAGCTGGATCCAGCATGGTAACCCTTCTGGAAAACATCACTTTCATAAACAGCCCCTATTTATAGGGGTAGCACAACAAGCAGACAAGGTTATTCAGTTAAATAAACTCTACACACACTTGCAAAACTGTGTTCCACAGGGTACAAAGATCCAAAGTGAGAAACATATCCAGGAGGTTTAACATTATATTGACTTTTTTCCCCATCCCAAATAAGTTACATTTAGAGCTTTTACATTATTTACAGCATAAACACAGCACAGGGATTCAAAGGACACAGTAAGAATTGTCAGGGGTCAGGGAGGGAAGGGAAAAGTCACACTGCAGGTACATTTTAGTTTGGGGCAGGTGTAGGAAGAAGAGATGTATGGACAAGTGAAAGTATAATCCTATAAATCTCCATGGAATAGGCTATATCCTGCCTTTATGTTATATTCTAACAGGATTTCTAGTATTCACATGTGAAGCAAGCAATGTAATACATCCAACATATCAGTATTGCTCCCTCTAACCCCTAGTAGCTTTCTGAGCTCCAAAACAGGATGAGATTACAGTGAGAGAAAACAGATTCAGGTCAGCAACCCTAAACACAAAAGCTATCCTTGCAGTGTGGGTAGCAGTGAGAAAAGCAATTGCCCGTGAATTCTTGGTAAAGCAAAAGCAATTAGATCTTACAAAAAAAGGAAACAGAAATAACTTTCCTTAAAGGATAGCACAGACACCATTTCTCTCATTTCAGTATCACCATCAGACTCTCTCAAACATCTAAAAGACAGGAGTAGCCACTTTTGTTCCAGGTGGCCACAAAATAGATTTCGCCTTTTCAACTTCAGGTATACTCAGAAGAGGTTATTATAAAGTATCTGAAGAAGCAGAAAAAAATTTTGAAATAACTGTATCTAAAGTTTAAGTCACAACTTCAGGCTTGGAAAGTAGCAATGATGGGGTGGGGGGAATGAAGAGGGAAAAGAAGAATGATAAAGACACTCAATAAAAATGAAATAATTTCAAAGAATCACAGGACTGGCATCTCCAGGGACCATCTTATCCATAGCTGCCTCTTCCTCCACAGGAGATGTGACAAAGCAGAAATGAGGTATCTGCCTAGACAAATAACAGCTGCACTTTCTTTAAGCAGAGTAATTCAGTGCATTATTATTATTGAGGAAAAAAGGAGGCAACCAAGAATAGGCCTAAGAGCTGCCAATGCAAGGCTCAGCTGTTAAATAGTCAAGTCCACAATTTGCCCAACTTTCACAGGTTTTTTCATGCTCAACAAAATCTCCCCCAAACAGGGCCTATTTGCAAGTCCCATGGTAGAAAAAACAGACAGAGGTTTCCAGTATTCCAAATCATAAGTCACCTCAAAATTTAGGAGTATGCAAATTCATTTGAGGAAGCAACTGTGGCCAATGATGCTGGAAAATGACAGCAGGGAATGTCTGAACTGAGCAGAGATAAAAACCTGCTCCATCCACATTTCCAGAGCACTTGTTGGGGTTTACACTGCAGTTAAAATCACTTCAGAGACACTGGAAAGCCTTTCTGAGCAGAGAAAATTAAGCAGGAGTAATTAAACTTGCCAAGGCAAATCCTTGTGTTGTAGACAGGGTCTGCATCCGTACACAAGACAGACCTTCCTGGAGAAAGCAGTCAGAGCAGCAAAGGCTTCCAGGCATAAAAAGCATGTCATACTGAAAGGACCAACATAGCAAAGTTTGAAACTAGGCCTATAATCTGCATCAGACTCTGAATTTCCACATCATTTAAACCAAGCTCTTGTTCCAATCTCACTTGAAGAGTATTTGAATTTGCATGAGGAAACTGTAGCTTCTAGTTTAAGTTTTAAAAGACTTAAATTCATTTTAGAATTTTAAATCTTCTACTCTATAAAAACCAAAATATACCAATCATAAAAAATGAAAATCTAATTTCTACAGCCACATATTATTCCATAATATATCATTTGTGGTGGCCTATTACTGACTTATCACTGAATAAAACAAATAAAGTGAAACTTTAAGGTGCCTTTAACACAGCTTTAAGCTCTCTCTCATTCCTTTCCCTGTTCCAGGCAGGGATAGTGTTACAGAAATACAAAAAAATTCTGTAAGTATCATTTCCTTTCTAACTTGTTTAGGTTAATCACAGAACCAATGCTTAGATACTCTAAGACTTATTTGTGAATAGTCTCGTATTTTTGGGTGGAAACAGAATAAAATACCACATGCCCAACATGTCTGAGATAGAACAAGAGAGACAAAAACCAAACCTCATCCTGTACACTCCCTGGAGAAAATCTTTATTCATTTTAATACTTGTTCAGTCAGCTGTCTTGGTGAATGACAAGGTTTTATCTCTAATGTGAATGGCTTCGAAGGCTACTTGCATTATCCATTCTTCAGCAGCTGCTGCTGAAACCACAGGGTTGCAAACTTATAATTAAATCCAGCTGCCACTACTGTGAGTTCAGTTATATCGAAGTGAGCAGCAATGCCTCTTGGTTGCTGGCAAGATTCTGCCTCTGTTTCTAGACAATGTAATTAACTCTTTTGCCCCCTTTAGATGAAATAAACATCAGCACTGAAAATGCTGCTAAATGACTGTAAAACAGTATTTATATAGAAGAATTCTGTTGCAGTCATTACACCTGAGAAAACAAATTTCTAGGTGGATGACACCAAACAGCTATTTCCCTAAAAGCACTGAGAAAACACACAAGGCTCAGGATGAATGTAATTTTCTGTAGAAAAAGAGCATGACAGGATACACATTAACAGACCTACTCAAGACTTAAAACACAGCCTCTGGAATAAAGCACACATCAAGGTCCAGCTTGAACAAAATGGAGGCAAGGAACCAGAAAAGGGACCACAGGTCTTCCTTTGATGGTAAAATAATTTTTAAAGGCCATTGTTCCTGTGTCTTAAAACAGATTTAGAGATATCAAATGAGAGAAGTTGTAAATGCCCCCTTCCTGGAAATGTCCAAGGCCAGGACAGGGCTTGGAGCAGCCTGGTCTAGTGGAAGGTGTCCCGGCCCATGGCAAGGGTTGGAACTGGATGGTCTTTAAAGTCCCTTCCAACCCAAACCATTCTATGATTCTATGATGCAATCCTGACTAACAGCTGTATATACACTCTTCTAGAGCTATCCTTTTTTCTTTTACAGTCAAAATCTGTCATCCATGTGTCAAAGTGTTTAGGTCAGCAAAAATAATTAGCTACCTACATTTGACTTTGTCAGTCATAATCCTTGAAGTGCTGCTCAAGGCAAGTGTACTTCCTCCCTTTTATAAGAAATGTTACAATGACAGTGCCTCAAGAACATTTCCTGGCAGTAACTGCAATCAGCAACAACATGCAAGACTAATGCCACTGAAGTAGAAAGCAACAGTCAACTGAGCTTTGTTCGTGAAGAGTTCTCTTATCTGTCTTTGGAAACACACAGTCCAACCACTTCTGAAGATGGGTAAGAAAGAACAGCAGAAGTGCCTGACCTCTGACTCTAAGCTAAGAAGGCTAAAAAAGGGGGAGAGTTTTTTATTGAGAAGAGCATGAGATGCATAGTGACCATCTTTAAATTCATTCTGAAAACCCCCCAAAAGACATCAATAAAAATTTCTTTAAAAAATAATCTGCAGGATACTCTGTAAATCAGTTAAAATTCTACTCTATCTAGATGCTTTTTCAATATAGAGGTTGCATACAGAGCTACATAAACACTGCACAAGCTGTGTTACCCAGCCATGTTACAATGGGCTAGCTACACTCATCCACATCACCTGACTGAACTGATTGCGATGCAGCTCAAATCCCTCGGCACTGCACTAAAGCAAGCTGGATACCCAGATAAACTTGTCCACGGTCACAGAGACCAGCAGGAGTCAGAAAACAGAATCCAGATGTTTTGAGACTCAGTCTGCTTGCTCACCTTTTGATATTGGAGGAAAGAACAGACCTGCAAACATCTCTTCAGAACATTCAGCTCTGTTATGACTTCCTACCACATTTCCTGAACCAACATCAAATAAATGCCAGCAGCTAGAAAGCAACTTTTCCCCCATTATTTTTTACTTTGTGCTTGCTGCAAAAGGTAAACAGCCTTTTGTAGCAAAGACAATAAGGGTGAATTTGCTCTCAAGTGGTTATTCTGAGGTTCATTCACTTTTGACATCTTTGTTTGCTGTTTTACCACTGCTGTCTGTCTACCTGTCCTCCATCATAATGGCTGTGAAGCCCAGGCACTCAAGAGCTTTTCAGCAAGATGGAATGATTATTATATCCTGTCAGATCTAGACAAGAGCCAGTCATGATTTTTCAATCAGTGTTTTAACATTCTCATTTTAGAACGACAAAGCTTTTATTCCTCCTGGCTTTTTAGTGGCTACTTTAAAGGGCTTTTTATCTGGAGAGGTTCATATCTTACCAGCACTGAAAGGTGTTTCTACAGACAACACTGGCAAAGAGCAGGTGAGTGTTTAGAGGGAAGCAAAGGCAGGGGGAAGGCAAAGAAGAAAGAATGGAAAGGTTGGAGCAAGCCATGCTTTCAAGTTTTTTGAATCCTTCCTAGGATCTTGCTCACAACTAAAATTAACCTTCGAATCAACTGTTATCTATCACTTTGATGATATCATTTTATCTTAACCATAACTTTTTTCTTAAGAGCCTACAGATACCTTGGACCTTCTGCAGTGTTCCGTGCATTACATTTGTCTTCTCCAAGTCTCTGCATCAAAAAACATGCAACTCATCTTTCTCATGGGTTTCTAATCACCTCCAGCCCTGTGACACTTTCTATTTAGGCCCAATGTTAGTCACAAATGACTATGAATGTATGTCTATAATTTAATATTCAAATCACCATACGTTTGAAGTGTCAGGATGCCCATCAGTTGTCAAAGTGCAGAGTATAGGAGACAGATTAGAGAAAGCAGTGTCACCATGAGACCAAACTCTGACAAGAGATGGTTGTTTTGATAGACCTAGATGTAGGAGATGACACTGTAGATTAGAAACAGATTTTTAAAAAATACTTAAAATAGTCTTTTTCTCTTTAAAACATTTAAAAATTTAACAGGAAACGTATAGGCTTCATTAAGATACAGGGATTAAAAAAATCCAGCAGTGCATTTTTATTTCTCAGATTTTAGTGGTAAGTAGGTCACTGAAGTGCTGAAGGTCTCCAACTATCCAGTGAGGCCAGAATCAGCCAAAAGGTTATATCAGAAGGCTTTGATTTGGCTAAAATGCCATTAAAGTTGATAAAACTAATTATGGACTGAAAGGGAAAGACATCAGGTTTTTTTCCCCCTGTTTTTGAAAGGACCAAAACTGGATTTGTAGACCCTGTGAGGCTTCACAGCCCCACTTGAAGCAGAAACAGGCCATGACAGCAGCTTCCAAGGTCGGCAAGAGGCACATTGTACAAGAAGCATCTGAATGAAGGCAGTAGTGACAGCAGGACACCAATTCAGCCCTGACAACTCCAAACTGACAGAGGCTGATGATACCCCAAGGAGTACACTGAGATACAAAGCTGCATTTTTATGAACTCACCTGGTGCCAGTGTGCTACAGACAACACCAGAGAAGGTGAAGAGATGCAGACTAAGAGGACTAATACAGCAAAACCAGCAACATCTTAACATCAAAGAAGCTCCTGAGAATGAGAGGAGAAATTTGAAAAGGTCATCCTTATTTTAGACTGGTTTTAGCAAAGGTGGAGTTGTCAAACTGACTGAAGCAGGACTTTAAATCCAAACCACCTAAATTAGAGTTAAAGGGGAATTTTTCAAATGCACGTTGGGCAGTAGAACATTAACACTGAATAAAAATCACCTGAAACAGCCTTTGAAACAGTTTTAAATGTCTGTGAAATCTTCAGTGTAGAAAAGAAAAATCACAGCAAAGAGAAATATTTACTGGATTCTCTGATCACTCCGTTGAAATCAAGCATTTCTGCCTTTGTTATATGACCCATTTATATTAAAGTTTAAAACATACGCTGCCTGTTTTCTCACTGAATTAAAATAATTTGCCTTAGAACTGTCTGAATTTAGAGCAGTGACTACTTCTTTAACGCAACATCAAGCACTACTTGATTGCCACAAACAACCTGCCCCTTACAAAGTTAAGGCTTTAAGCACAATCATCTGAAACTGGCTCGTGCTGCTCGTGTCTCCTGTGTGCTTCACACATGACAAACAGAAAGGAGGTGCCCCACAGTCTACTCAACTTCTGAGGAGACAAAACACATCAACACACCTTGTTAGCTGTGTTTGCTGTTTAAAACACACTCCTCTTTCCAAATTTTACTACTTGGAAGGGTTTTGGACACTCTAGTATACAGCACTGTTACTGCTTTGACAAGTGCTAAAAAAGTGCTCATTCCCACAGTCCCTAACGCAGATACAAGTGATGGCACAGCTCTGAAGTGCTGCAGCACATACCCAGCCCACAGGATGCTCTCAAGCTGTCAGGAGCTCACTGGGGCTCCTTCACTGCCATAGCAAGGACCAAAAGCATCTCCACTTTCACATTTGCTCTCCACCAGCACATATCAATTGCAAGAATAGTATGGCAGCCAAAAAATAGGTACAGGTTGAAAAGGTTTAGAGGAAGATCAGAACAGGCCTCTCTAAGCAATGATGATCCCAAGGCTTCTTCCTGCCAGAGGACAGGCATTTTCCTATCCTGAGCAGCCTAATCAGTCATCTCTGCTTCCCTTGCCATGACAGGCTCACTGGCATTTCACTAATGAGTCTGAGTCATTTGGAGCAGGACAATGACTGTGCTAGAACAGAAAAAAACCAAGCCTGATATCTTTAGGATATTATATGCACTAAACTAGAGCAATCTGAGCATAAATTAACTTTGTGCCATCCTCTTCCACCCTCCCTGTGGGCTAATGGAGAATTTCCACATTAAAACTGTTGTCTTTGGTAAAAGTACATGGGACTCAGCCAAAACATCAAAACAAAACACCTGGACCCCTGGCACAGTGAGGGCTCTGCTATCAGCAGCCCTGCCTAAGCACTTTAAGAACTAATGTACCCTCACAAATACTCAAATATTATCTAGTTTCTCTGGGAAACAGAGATCCATGAAAACTGAAGAATCCCTATGGGCAACAGATCCATGGGAGATCTCAGCTTGCCATTTGCCATTTTAAAGGGCCTACAAAGAAGGAAAACTTGTAGCACTGGCTCATGGATATGCACTGTCCTGTAAGGCTCATGCAGGTCTTCAGTCTCACAGAAGAAATTCTGCATCTCTGCAAGAGGCCAGGATGGCAGAGAGTGCATTACTCATAAGTTTTATCAAATAGCTCTTCACAGGAAGAAAGATATCCTAGAGGAAATGGGAGAAAATTTTTTCACAGTGAATGAGTGTTTTCAGTTGCAAAGAGAATACACCAGAATTCCTGCCATTTTAATCAATGCTTTAAAAACCAAACATACCACCTGTTTTTAGATCAGTTCTGTAGTGTAAACTCTGATCTACCTGAACTAGGAGGTGCTGGCAATTTTGTTTACTAGATTCTTTATATAGTTCAACATCTTAATAGTGTGTGACCAGACTTAGGTAAGAGATTGGCAGCTAGTCAATGAGCTGATGAATATCTATCTCATAAGCATTTCATTTAGCTACCCATGCAGTGTGCATTTTGCCTTTATACACACATTCCAACGCTATTATCTTACACTTAATTACTTGGGTCTCAAAGCACTTTACAAAGGAAGGAGCTATCATTATCAACACTTCATGGACAAAGAAATCCAGGCAGAATGGGATAATTTACCAAAAGTTTCTGCACTAATATCCAAGGTCAGCGGCAGATGAAAAAGAAAGCTCTTATCAGGTGAGCACCGCACTCAGCAGACCACACTGCACTCAAGATGTGTGCTTGAGAAGCTTTTACTACAATCTTTAGTAAACTGCATCAGGTACTGTGAAAGATTTTAAAAATTCCATGTGTTACAGCAAACATTAATTTTAATCTACTTACACTGAACCTGTTAAACACTAGAATATTGTGTTCAGCTTTCTTCAAATGATTAAGCTAAGATGACAAACATCATGTCACCTATAAGATGACTTCCCTGACAAGTCTGCCCTAGTCATTCCCCACTTATTTTTAAACATCTGCTGATAAAATCCTTCATCTCAGAGGTACGGTATTGTAATTATTCTTTCCAAATTATGGGAGCCTCTTTCAAAGCTTTAGTAACGCTGGGATTTTCTTTCAGTCAAGAAATTATAAAGCCTGTTTGGTTCTCATTGGCTTTTACTTTAAGTATTAAAACCATCAGGAGGCACTGGGTAAAACCAGCAACAACTTGAGATTTGACGGCAAAACATTTCAAACATTCAAAACTTCATTTTGCATTGAGCAATTTTATGTACACAGAACATAAATAAATATACACTTGTTTTGTAGAATTTGGAATGTTTTCACTAGCTGCATTTCTGATTAGAAGTCCCAGGGTTGAATTAAAAAAGCTAAATGAAACTAATTTACTCCCATGTCCAGTTCAGGTGGCCAGCAGGTCTTGAACAAGATTACCAAGACAACTAGCGAATAACAATGACACCAGCACTGCAGCAGACTTGATTCTTGGCACTGGATTTTACCTTCTGTTGTTGTTACAAATCTTCCTTCCCTTCCATTGGGAGAAATAGGTATCACAACTTCCAAACAAGTTTAAAAAAACAAGAAATCCAGCTTGCAAGTTTACATTGTAATTGATATAAGTCTATTATTACAAGACAAATTGCAGCAGACAATGCAAGAGACAGCTCAATCTGTTACCAAATCCCTGTAATAGCTGCATGAAGAACTCAACCACAGCATTCATAAATCTTTCTTCTAAGTTTTTATTGCTGCTTGTGTGGATAAAATAATAAAACTATGGAGTGACGTGTACAAGTGATGCAGTAACACATTCCTAAACACAATTACATTAAGTTTTTTTGCAGAAACCCTGACTCTTTCAGCACCTAATCAGGAATGTATCGTGTTCCAGGCTGCAAAAACACCACACAGTATCTTTGAAAAGTCATTAACTGTGATCATGTCATTTGTGAATAATCATCTCTGCTTAGATTGCAGTGAAGCATTTGGGCTGTCGTGTCATTCTGGATGATCCATCACAAACTTTCTGTAGGACAGATCAGGACAAAACTTGATTTCCAGGAGGCTGACCTACTTCCTAACTTAGTGGCAAATATAGACTCCACTAACATGAATATTCTTTCTAATCTGGCTTTTCTTGAGATGTATATTTCCATTTATATTTTAGAGTAACCAATTTTAATAATATTTTTATAATAGTCTTATTGTCTGTGGATTAGAGTGCCCACCCAGCAAGGAGGCCATGTGAGTCACTGCACAAGTGGAACTTTAGAATTAGCTGCCACCACTGATGACAGAAACAGAAAAGATAGGCAGAAAGGAGAGGAGGCAGATATAAAATAGGATACATGCAGCAATTTTGCTCCAGTGAGTGCAGGCACAGCTATGAAATGCTCTTCTGTCAGGAGATGGACAGGAGGCCACAATGCCAAAAATGACAGAAACCACGACTAAACCAAGATCATCCAAGGGGCAGCTTTCTGCCAGCAGTTTGTGGTCTCACATCCAGTTAGAGCCTCCCTCCACCTGTGAAGCCCCAGAAACAGCTTCCTGAGCACTCCTGCCCAAAGAGGCAGCTAAAACTGTCCCAAGATACAAGGTTAGGAGCACCAACAACAGCCCCCCTTTGACAGCCTCACATCCCACAGAACCAGTTTTTCCACTACCTTTTTATAGCACATGTTCCAAAAGCAAACTGTGGTTTTCCTGGCACTTGTCCATTCCACCAAACCCTCAAAGCAAAAGATGCTGGTAGAAGAGACCCCTTTTTCCTTTGGGTTAAGTGTTGGAAGGAAAACAGTCAATTTTACAGTAAGGTTGTACAGGCATAGAGGGGACAAAATGGACAATGATCTTTTAAACCCACAATGTATTATCACTAAGTAATGCAGCTGCATTACATCCAAGCTACTTTAAGAGCAATATTCCAACACTAGCCAAAAAACTAGAGGCTGTAGCTACTAATCCCACAATACATTTCTTTTTTACTTTTGCTTGCACAAATACAATACAAACCTCACAAGCATCTGACTGGAGATGCCTGCAATGGTTAAGAGGCCTTACACTCTACATTACTTCACTTTTGTTAGGCAGGTGAATGGTCCATAACATTCTTCCTGAAAGGAGGTTTTTACCTTCAGAATTTAATTTATAAACTTACTCCTGCCAGGCTGTGATAGCAGCTGCTGTATAAACCTGAAAATGATGACTACTGGAATTCCATTCAGACCTCAGGAATCAATAGAAAGCAGACAAACAACCAGGATAAAAGTTCCACCCAACTGCAAAGAGCAAGAACTGCAGGATACCTCTCATTGTTTTACAGTGTCTGCAGTTGCCAACCTGTGAAATAGAGACTGAACAATCTCAGTTCAGTCTCAAAATCCATCTTGTACTGTCCATGTGCTGCACCCACATCATCTGCCTGTTGGGAATGCTTTAGTGCCAGAGGTATTTCCAAGCAAAAGCAGACTAAAAAGACTAGTAAGAACAGTTTATAGTTTGCCAAGACATTGTATTTGGTAAAAGCTTATTATATGGGTTCCTTAGAGATCCTGATCCTGCTCACCTTGAAACAGCAGCTTTTCTGTAAGCTAATAACACAGCAACCTGCATTGGTGTCACTCAGGTTCATATCAACCTACTCATATAAGTTTGATGTTTCTCTGGGCAGTAAAGAAATACACAATCACATCTTAACTGAAATAAGCTGTCTGAAGGCAGCTGCTGGCACACTGTGGTTTGGTGTCAGCAGAACTTTCACTGTAAACAGCTCTGCACTTTATTTATTGTTACATTCCTTCTTGCTCACACTGCATGAGCGACAAGCCAGGTGAGGATGTGAACATATAAGAATTTAAAAGGGAAATCCAAAACACTTAAAAATCTGCCTTTCTTTGAATGAAACACAATGTGCTTCACTTGAAAAAGAAATTATCATTTGCCTAATACAAAAGAAATCCTTTGTCCCAATCACAGCCTACTCTGAAGGAATGACTTTCTTCCCTCTCTTAAGAAACCAAATGGATGCAGTTCTGTAATTTTGAAGAGCTTTACACAGTATGTTAAATTACAGGACAAGCCATTGTGGGTTTATAGATTGTGAGCCAGTGTATGAGACAAAAAGGATTCTCATTGAGAGTGGGTGATAATCTAAGTCACATGGAATTTAGTCTATAATATGCCGGAACACAGTGAAATGAAAGATTGGTGCATAAATTATTCCAAGAATACTAGGAAATATTTGGTAATGATCTGTAAAACCAGCCTTCCTGCTTTCAGTTGCACCTAAAGAAATCCGATGAACAAGTACATTTGGTTCATTTGCTACATTCTTTATCTACTGCCTACCTGTTAACTCAGAATTTACTCTCACGGTAAAAGGGTAAAAAGCAATACTGAGAAATGTAGTAAGAGCACCACAAGAACGTGCAAACTGAGAAACAATTGAAAGATAATCCACTGGACCCCACTGCTGATATTCACTTATATCATCCATTGCAGACATTCATCTGATATCCATCAAATTTAAAATTTAATTTTGCTTCATTAAAACTCAATACCAAAAAAGGGTGAAAATCTGGAAAAAGAATGACCAAATAACTACCTAGAAGTGCAGCAAAGGCATCTTTAATTTTAGATCAACTTGAATATTCATGTTTTAACAATTATTGAACATAGATTTGAACATGCATTTTACCCAGACACCAGAGGAATTTTAAGACAATTTCCTTTTGACTCACCATACTGGCAGCGAGGACCCCAAAATCCTGCAGGACACTGGCACACTTGGGATCCTGCTTCAGAACACTTCCCTCCATTGAAGCAAGTGCCAACAGTGCACAGCACTAGTACACACAAACAGAATGAAACAGTGAACTTTAGTTGATTTTGTGCCAAGGATCCTCCAAAATTGTCTTTGTGGTAGTCCTATTTTAACAAGGCCTTTCAAATAAGAAAACTCAGATTTTCATTTAAGTGGAAAGGTTAGACTGCAGTAGAACTTATCATGGGTGTAACTACCATGTTGATATGAAGAAATTTAATAAAAATAAGACTAGAATAATGCAGTTTAGGTTAAAGGTGCTTCAGAAGCTGAAGTTCAGAAGACTGTTTCTGAGGACTCAAAGCACTACCTAAATCCGAATGCAAGAGCAGAGGAACTGCTCCACTACAATGCAGCAATGGTTAAGAACCACTGATGTAATAAAAAATGTTATATATGTGAAATATATAACATTATATATAAATGTATATAAAACTGTTATTCCAACGGAACAGTTTTTATTTACAGTAACTTACATTCCACATACTTGAGCCAAACTTGCAAAAAATATCAAATATAAAAGAGTAATTCAACCACTTTGGTGCCTTAAAGAACTCAAAGCAAGTCTGTACTGCTCTTTCGGGAAGAAAATAATTTCATATTGCCACTGATGCTCACATGTATTAAATACCTTTACACCAGAGATTAAAATACAGATTGTAAACATATCCGACTTTTTACAACTAAACAGGTGCACACTAAATATGTAGATCCAGGCTGAATCTAACAGCAACACCTCTCAGGCTCGTTTTTGTTTAACTACAAGGGTAATTATAAAAGCAAGATCTCTGAATGCAACCCCCAAATTGGTATGAAGATTAAAACATATACAAAAGAACAGATGCTAACTTTCATAGAGAAGATACAATTACTGACAAAACAGTAGCACAAGTAAACACTGACTAAGTTGCCATCTTCTTGTGATGTCTTGGTAACAGTGGCTGCAGCGCTTTACCATTTAAATTAAATTCCATCTTTTAGGAAAACATCCAATCATGATTAGATACGAACACATTCTCATCAGATGGAGAACCACAGGGCAGAAACAATTGCTTCAATGGCAACAACAAAAATGAAAAAGCCAAAACCACTCAGACTCTGCAGTGAGTTCTACATCCAAGAAACAAGTGCCTTACAGCAGATTTCTTTGCATAATTTGGGTAACAGCAATAAATTTAGTTGGCCTGTCAAAGCCAGGCTGGCATAAAAATGCTGTGACTACAATCAGAGTTTATGCTGTTAATCTAAACTGTTCCACTCTTTAGATTAAAATTAGAGCTATGGTACTTTTACATGACTGCTTTTGTATTTTTAAAGGAAGTTTCTTTCTCCAGCATTAGATTACCTCGTTGAAGAATTTGTATTCAGTTATAAACAGCAAGAAAAAATCCATCTTTCTAGAAGTAGGCATCAGTGGGAAGGCAAGGGCTAGGGATGTCATTCCTGTTGGTTTGTCACAGTTTTGCCACCAACTTACAGTGCAAGCAGCCAGGCTCATTGTCACGCTGGACCCACCCAGGGCAGCACCTGTAGACAGTCTGATGCTCCATTCTGTACACCTGCTTGTAAACAGTGTAGTACCCAGACCTTGGAGGAAAGAAAGTTCAAGAGAATAATCACGACTTCTCTTCTACCTATTCACATCTCATCAGCAAACTCTACCCATGTCATATTTACTAGACTTTTTTTCAGCCTCCATCAGAAGTTCTTGTTAAAAATGAAGCAAATACAGCAAACTGCATCCTGATAACATCCAATAGCTGTTATGTACTATGTCCACATATTTTTTTTGAAGAATTTGTATTCAAGCTAGTCAAAAGGTGAGTAATTTTATTTTGCAATCAGTTTTGGGTTTAGCTGTTAGGGGAGTCAAATCTCCCATCAGTTCTAAGCATACGACAGAAATAGAAGTTCAATTTTTCAAAGTCAATGACTTGACAGCTGGACTTCACCTGAACAAGAATGAGACAGAAGCATTTTCTGATAATGTAAAATTGTGATCTAAAGCCAGTCAAGAAATTCATGACCAATTCAAAATGCAAAAAAAGTCATGCTTTCTACTCAGTAATAACAGATTTTAAGTAAAGTCTCAGCAGGGCACTATGTCTATAACCAAGTCACATATTTCAGATGATATAGTTTACATTTTCTCACAAGAAAAAGAGCTTGCACAAATTTTAGTAATGAAATTCATTTATAATGATAGATAATAAGTTACCTTCTCTCATAGCTCACACACCACCTCCTCTTTGTGCACCCTTGTTTCCACATCTTGACCATCCGACTAAAGGCCTGAACACATGGCTCTTGGTGTCCTACCAGTGCCAACTCCAACACTGGGCACACATTTGGCCTTAAGGGAAAGGAAAATAATATTCTTTATTATTTCCAGCACAAAATTTAGCCATGTAGAGAAATATACATAAATATACATAAAATATAAATATACATAAAATTATGCTAGTTAATAACAGTTTGAAAGAGAATTTATACTGCTGTTTAAAAATAGCACAGCTCTATGCCTTAGGAAGCAGCACATAAACATATACCGAAATTCAGCCTCCACACCAGTCAATGAAAGATTTACCACAGATTCAAGGGCAGATAAGATTTATCTGAACTATTGCTGGGGAAATTGTGTATTCTGTAAGAGCACCTCTTGCCATCAGTCTCCTCAGGGAAGTACATGAAATTCGTAAGAGGAAGTATCCTCGTTTTCTGCTGATTATTCCTAAAATAACAAGACCAAAATAAAAGTGCTGCTTTGGAGGATGATATGTAATCTTCATCCTGCTACCTAGCCAGAGTTCAAAAATAGCTGGATTGCAGGAGGTATGGAAGGTCAAAAAAAAGGTTACATGTCGATGGTTTTGCAGAGATTCTGCCAGCCTCATTCCAATTTCTTTGTCCTGGTATAAACTAGGAAATCCTGTATGACAGGAAACAACAGCATCAGACATGCAGGGTCTAACTAAAACCGCAGAACATAAGGGGGTTTGTCATCATTTAAGGCAGGAGCCTACTGTAATAAATGAAATTGAGTCGTTTTTTTGAGTAATTTACAGATTGCTAGTGTAACAATTAAATCATCAATTCCCCAAGACAGGCTGGTGAGGCTTTGCAAACTTAAGCCTCAATAACTAAAACTCAGTGAAGAATGGAGACCTTATTTACCCACTCTGGCAGCAACTGCATTCAGCAGACAAGTCCTTCTCCAAATTTTAGTTTGAGACCGCTCTTCAAGCTGAAGAGTGATCAAATAACAAATACAGTCACACTCGTTTCCTCTGTCAATCAACACAAAACCAGGGGGTGGGGAGGGTGTGCACTAATAAGAAAGAAAAGTCCTAGCTCAACAGCTGCCTGGCAATTGGTTATCATCAACTACACTGTATATTGGTAATATCTCATTCAAGATTTATGGTGCTTTTTATCTCAGAGGCTCCCTATTATGTCTGAACACCACACAAAGTAGCCTTGCTAATAATAGAGCACATCTTTCATTCACAGGTCTTCAAGTAGTTTATTAATATCATTAAATTAAGCCTGTGCAGAGCAGGAAAACACTACAACTGTGACCAATTTTACTCCTGAGCTGAACACCTGGAAGAAACCCTGCCTAGATCAAATCCACTTCACAATATTCCCAGTGCTGTGCAGAAGACTGTCAGTACTCTGCAGAGGCCTGAGGTCCTGCCAAGCACAGGGAATGGGAAATCTAGCCAGGTGTCCCACAGGTACCACAGCTCCCAGGGGAATACTTGGAATATCACCTCAGGATAAAGAGGACCTTTGCCCAACAGGGACACTTCAGTAGAGAAACAGATCAGATTTAAAAACAAGCCAACCACCCCTTCAGGAAGCCAGGTAGCCTGTGTAAAGGAAGTCAGGAGAAGAATGTCCACAACTGTCTTCTCTGGTTATCCTATCTCACAATGGAAAAAACAGTAGAGTCCACTTGTACCAGAAAAACCTCATCTTGACAGAAGCTTGTTTCCTGAACTAGAATATCTCTTCCTCCCAGGCTTTGGAGGAACTGCTCATCTCCATCATCCTAAAGCACATTGTCAGTTGACATCCCCCCATGCTCTTCCTCCTCCAAAGCAGAGTTTATTTCCTACAGTGCTCTGTATTTCCCATCCCTAGGAAGATAGGGCAGACCCAATCTGCAGCAACCAACACCATGAAGGAGGACAGAAAATGGTCACAATGCAGTTTCAGATTGCCTGAAATTTCTCAGGCAATCCACCTGAGAGCCACCCTTCCTCCCATGCCATCTCCACTATTTAGCAATCCTTCCCATGTGTCCCAGATACCCCTTCCCTTTAGAATTAGCTCTCCATTTAACATACTTAGCTGAAGTTCAGAGCCATTGTTCCCAAATCATTCTTAGCACAAAGTCTGCCATTTGTTTCCCACCCAAAGATCTTTGTGTGCCCAAAAATCTTTCCTGCTTTTTTTTTTCCATTATGTCAGTTGGTCTAATAAAACCCTCGCCTTACTTAGCAACCATGCCTCACTTAGCAGGCTTTTTAAAATGACTCTCCCTCCAGTGAATAGAACATCATGTTCTGATAATTCATGCATATCTCCTTTTATTAGAATTGCCTAAAACTTTCCAGATAAAGGTACATTCATATGCATCGCTCTTCCATAAATAAAAGAAAAGCTGACAATTGTTGTAATGACATATTGAGCCCATCCCATAAGTTCCTGCTCATGTGATATTGCCATGTTTCCAGGAATAGCTGTATTGACTTCTAGGATATAGTTAATAGGAACAAATGGCGCTCACAGAACAAAACAAGCCAGCAGCAGAAAGTCATATTTATATTAAGATTTATTCAAAGTAAGCCATTCCTCCTAGATGCCCTTGGGATAATTTAAAGGCAGATATCAAAGCCACTGAAACACTATAATTAAATTGCAGCAATTGCATAACATGTAATCCTCCGTTGGCAAAACTGGGAATCAAACATGACCTCTCCAACAATTCACCATCTTCCCAGCTCCCCCCACACAGCATCAACACTTTTTAAGCCATCTGACTTTTTACCTTCCCTGTAAACTTATGGACAGTGACTTGAACAAGACCACAGCTATTGAAAGTACAGGATTCTGTTCATGAGAAGCCATCCAAGATCAACCTGAAGGCCCAAGTGGATGTAATGGTGTGTTTAGAGGAAAACAGCTCCATTTTTACCCCCATGCCCTTTGCATTCAGAAGATATTTCTTAATGGGAGTTTAAGTGTTAAAACAAGCAAAACATTCAAATGCATATTATGGCCTATGATTTGACTGATACACCAGTCCCTGAAAACCTTTTTATCCTGATGCTCTCTGTTAGCCAAGGCTAACATGAAGGCTATTATTAGCTTGTCAGTCTGACTCAGGCAAGGCAGAAAGCTCTCTTAATATTTGCATTAGGAGACTGCCCTTTAAACAAAGACACCCTACACACTTCCAGCTCAAGACTTGAGATTCTAATGAACAGATAATTAGACCAACATGAAGCAAGAGCAGCCCAGGCTAATCGCATGGCTGTGGTGCTTGTGAACCACTGCACAACAGGAAAGTTCTGAGAAAATTAAAAGCATTTCCAGGCAGGATATAATTCATTCCTGTGTTTAGAATTTAAAACAGAAAGGGAATAGCTCTACTACAGAATCACAGAATGATGTGAGTTGGAAGGNGGACATTTCCATTTCTAAAGTTACATCATATCTCCATGACAGAGGTATTTTTCTGCCAGCATGAGCCTAACATCTGGCTCTTAGAATGACAATTAAAGTAAATCTCTTATTCTGTCAATTCACTTTTTTCCAGCTCAATACAAGAAGCTAAAGTTAGGAAGATTTAACGGCAGTGAGAGAGCAAGCACACATCAACATATCCCTAAAGGCTTCTTTCTACAGCACAAACTTTAAATCAAAACATTAATGAATACAAAGCAAAGACTAGTTTGTCTGTCTGATTTTAGGTCTTTGCACAGACTAAGTGAATGACATCACCTTCTAGAGTAAGTCAGACGGCTGTTAACATCTCACTGAAGATGAGATGCTGTAGCTGTGTTTCCTCAGCTGATGAATTTGCAGCCTGAACACTATTGATCTTCCCATAAAACAGTCAATAGATGAAACCTGTCATAAGAAGTGACTTGCTGGAATTCTGTATTTTCAAAACACTAATTGGTTGGTGCTCCTTCCCTTTATGCCATTATTAAAAGTTTAGAAAAGCACAGTCTGCTTTTCCAGATTTAGTTTGACATGATCAAACAAGAACTTTCCTTAAGGTAACCAAGATTATAGTCAGGGATAAATTCTCCACTGCTGTGATGACAAGTGTTTTTGCTCTAGAGATACACTGATGTTGATCAGAAAATAGTTGTACGTTGCTACAATGGCTTTGGTGAGAAACTTCTCAGGCTAGCAAATTGTCTGAATCTCCTCACACCTCCAACCACACCAGCAAAACATCCCCAGTGTCTTATAAATAGACCTCTAGAAAGGCAGGGTGGCACCATATAGAAGCATGTGGCACTGTAGAGGAGAAACAGCCAGAAATATGATGCTGTATGCAAACAAGATGTTGATTAAAAGTTTTCTATACAAAATCTCAGTTGGAAAGAAGAAAAAAAGCAAATTTTCTTTCTACACAGAAAAGAAAAGCCAAATTAGGAAATAGGCCACAGAAACAAAAAGTTCAAAGAACAAGTTACATACATTTATTCACATAGATAAGTTTTGTCTCAGATATATATTGCTATATAGCAATAATAATTCACAAAGGCTGGAATGACAGAAAAGTCTTTTCTTTTTTAAACTGTCAAGCTCCCCTTTCTACCCTTGATCTATTTTAAGGCTTATTTCCCCACATTTCCCTGATAAAATTAATCAGCACTACCAGAGACAATTAGGACATCCTGCTGCCTTGACCACTAATCAATCCCTGCTCTCTCCTGATCCTGTATCAATACTTGTGATGTTTATGTTCCCTTTGGGATATGGATTGTAAGCACCAAGCTCATTTAGATTAGGTCTCATTATCACTACTGCTCTGGCTCTGTGGATGAAGGTCCACCACAGAAGACTCTTCTCATCCCACAGGTTACTAATGCACTGCTGTGTCTTTCTCACATCCTCCTTGATTAGATGGAGCAGCTAAATAACACGAGAGTTCCTCCAGCCTTTGTGCCCTGCATCCAGATTAAGAGCAGATCAATGGGAGATGATTAATTACACACCCAGCTATTATAACAACAATAAAATTTTTAGGTCTTACCACTATCAAAGTGCAGTGCCTGTCGTTTAGCTTCTGTTCAACCATCCTCCTCCCTCCCCCAAGACAGAATAATCTCTCTTGCTTAGCAAGAAAACCAGAAGATAAACATGCACACCCAGCTCGTGTAACTATGATTTGCCAAGTCACTTTTTTTTGCACTTTAAAATCAGGGAGTGATTTTTTTAATAGTGTCACATAGCCTCAGTCACCAGCAACATCCAGTTTTATAGTTTCTACTACTGCATCTAGAAGAGTGTCAGCATCACTGCCAGCGACCAGGCCTGCAAAGCCTCAAGCAGCACCAACATACAGCTTGACAGACAATTTAAGGACCCTTATCCCAAGGAAACATCTCTAACATAATTAGAAAACCATATGGGACATTACATATAAGGAGGCTAAGGAATAGCTTACATGTACTCATTGTTAAGACAAAGCAAATAATTGTCCAAAATTCAGAGAAAGCAGAGCACTTAAAAATGTGAAATTATAGAGGAAAGCACTGAGTAGCAGCAGCCATCTTTAGGTAAAATCTCACATTAACCACACCCATATCCATTAGCATTCCACTGCAGAGGAGTGTGCAACACAAGCCACCCCAGTAAATCTGCCAGGGACACACACCTGAGTTCCTCTGGCAAGAAGGCACAAAGGGACCTGATGTTAAAATATTAAAATAAAAACCATTGGAAGTGTCACAGCACTGTCATAAGGAGAGAAAGCTGATTTTGGTTTACAGAAAGTGCCACGCTGTTTGACAACTAAATTAGTCAGAAGGTAGTGAAATCCTCTGTTTCATTTTGGCAACCAGTATGTTGCCAGCATAGTTTACTGTTTTTCTGGTGGTTGCCATACTTTAACAGTTTCAAACCAAAACTGCTATTTTGAAAGCTTACTTTCAAAATAATATCTAATATATACACAAAAAACTCCTATATATCAACATTTTAAGTGTTACAATATTCCAAAGTCTTTTACTCCCCTTTAAATCATTAGCTTGATACCACCGAAGCAAATGCTCATTTGTTGGAGGTTTTTGTTTGGTTTGGGTTTGTTTGTTCTCTTTAAACATTAAGCAATTTCAGTAGAGCTAAATATTTTATGAAGTTAAGCCACATAAACACAGCAACTAACAAGTGTGCATTAGTGGATTACTGTTCAAGGGTGGTAAATGCAGAGAAAAAGCTCTCAAACATTTTTATCTTTCAGTCTTATACCGTGGTTCTGAATAACCCAGATTCCTGGTATTGTTCTACAGACAGAGAAGGACAGGGCTTGCCTCATGAACAATACAGTTACAAGACATTAGTATTTTTCACCATTGATGATGCACTGGTCAGGCAGAGAGAGCACCAGCAATTACAAACACAAGGGTAACCACTGAAGAGTCTAGGGGTTGAAATGCATGAAAACTACATACAGGAATGTTCTAACCTGAAAAGACCAGGCCCAAGCGTTTCATATTTTGAAGGGATTTTTTGTAAAACAATACAAAGCACCTTATAAAGCCTCTTTTCAGGCTGAGATCCTAGGATATATTTTCAATATTGAATTAATTTAGGTACATAAAAGCATGGTCTGGGCACAGCATTCTCTACTAAACAACATTTTGTGCCACATTATGCTCTGACTTCAAGGGAAAGCAAGATATTCCTACTAAAGAACACGAAAAAAGAAAATCAGCAATCTGACAAATAAAATTCCCCTTTTCACACACACAAGATCAAATATTCATCCACAGGTCAAAGGCGC